>JAGFMF010012044.1:323555-375415 GCA_019455555.1 Galemys pyrenaicus
TTAATAAGACCAAAAAGCCGGGATAAACCAAAGGGACCATGGGGGGTAGGGGAAAGGGGGAGGGCAAAGACGGGGAAGAGGCCAGAGGGTGCACAAGGGGCTGAGGCGATGGTGTGCGGGTGAAATGGTGGTGGGTACTCCCTGGGGACTACAAATGATGTCAAATATAACTAATAAAAAAAATTACCACATCCGATACATCCAACGAGACGGAAAGCCACGAATAGCCTACACCTACTCAGGAAACTGGTTCTGTAATGAAAAACTTAGCACAAGGGACATTGTAGGGCCAAATTCATTGGTGGATTCTAGTAAATGTTAAGGAATAAATAACACCAATCCTAGAAAAAGTCTTTCAAGAAGAAAGAAGACGAGAAAAAAACCTCCTTGCCAAGCAACCAGATTCTGAGCACCAGCAGCTACCAGGCTGGTTTGCCACAATTCCATAGATTTTCTGGCAAGGAGACAGTAAGCCCCCAAAGAGCACAATACTTCATTATTTAAAGAGAGAGAAAAAGCCTGGTGTCAGTTTTCTGCAACCACAGCCCCACGGGAAAATACTGAGCCAGGGTGCCCAATGACAGACAGCGGCAACGGACTGCTGTGCTGTAGAGACGCTGACTTTGAACTTGTAGGCCGACAGAGAAGTCTCCAGTCATGCGCTAGGTAGGCGTGAGGTAGCGTGTCCTGTGTCCAGCTGGAACTAGAAAGAGGGGAGGTGAATAATCTTGTAGCACTTTCTGATAAGAGAGGGAGTTGAGTGAGCCACTTCCTCATGAACGCGCTGCGCTGGGATTCTTCTATCCCCTGTCCCAGAAGGACTCCCAGGGAGCTCTACAGAGTCTAATCAGAGAGCAGTTAAACCCCAATAATATGGCCTAGGTGGAGAAGAACAAGTTTATCAGGAAACATGATCAGGAAACCACAGCAGAAACATTCCCCTACGTTTTCCCACTTTATTATTAAGTCAGTAGTGTTATGATACCAAAACCAGAAGAAATTCTAAGAGGGAAAATCACAGACTAATCTGATGTACTTCTAAAGGTGTGGGCCTATTTCCCTCCATCGTACACAGAGCAGTAAATCAGTCACCTCAATAAAAATAAAGAAGAAATTCTAAACTCTAAATTTCAAAGACTTAAAAACTATCTCTTGTAAATAAGCATGGAAAAATCCTTAACAGCCCATGTGCGAAGAGAATTCAGCAACATAATGAAAGGATAATACATGACTGCTGTGGGATATTTCCAAGAATGCAAGATTGCTTAACCCTAAAAAGGAAAAAGGGTAATCCAAAGTGGTGGAATGCAGCTAAATAGCACTTACTGGTAAAATGTCTATATTAGAAAAAGAAAAATCTCAAATTAATAATTTAAGTTCCCACCTTAAAAACCCTGGGGGGGAGGGGCCTCCCCTGGTGGCGCAGTGGGTTAAGCAACGCACTACGAAGCAAATCGCAGCCACCGCAGCACGAGTTCGATCCCTGCTGCCAGCCAGGGAGGGGACCCACATGGCACGGCAGACCTCTCCTGCTGTGCCCGCTGCTCCCCTCAGCAGTGTGCTTCTGTTATCTGCCTGTTCTGCTCCCCGCTCTATCTGTGGTGAATCCTCTCACCCCCCACACCTCTGGCCTGTGCCCCAGTGCTTGTATGCATAAATAAATAAATCTTTAAAAAAAAAAAAACTCTGGGGGGGAAAAAAGAGCAAAGAAAACCTAAATCAAGTCTTAACCTCAACATTACAATAAAGATTGTTGCATTGATGAGATTATAGACATAGAGATAAATACAGCAGAGTAGAGTTATACAATCAACCAAATGTGGCTGACTGATTTTTGACAAAACTGCAAATGTAACTCAATGAAGGAAGAATAGTCTTTGCAATAAGTGGTGCTGGAACACTTGGATAGCCACAGGCAAAAAAAAAAATCACCACATCGGTCCCTCATGTCACTCTTTAATAGTTACATCTACTTCCTTCCTTCCCCCACCCCTCCTTAACTCTGGTAACCCCTAATCTGTTCTCCATTTGTATAATTTTGTCATTTCAAGAATGTTACGTAAATGGAATCATACTTAAAAAGCCAATCAAAAAAGGAATTTGCAGCTTCACTTAGCATAATTCTCTGGAGATTAATTCGTATTCTTGCATGCTTTGATAATTCCTTCCTCTTATTGATTAATCGTATCTCATGGTATGGATGTGTCATAGTTTGTTTAACCATTAACTTGTTGAAGGATGTCTGGCTCATTTCCAATTTTAGGCTATTAGGAATAAAGCTGTTCTAACATTTGTGTACTGGGTTTATGTGAACATAAGTTTTTATTTTTCTGGAATAAGTGCCAAGAGTGCAATTGCTAGGATGGATGGTCGTCGCATGCTTGATTTTTAAAGGAACTGCCCGGCTATTTTCCAGAATGTCTGTCTCATTTCATGTCCCATCAACAAAGGATAAGTATGCCAGTTTCCTGGCATCCTCCCAGCACTGGTGTTATCGTAATTGTTTATTTACATTATTATGATCAGTTCGTAGCACTATCTTATCGTGGTTTTAATTTGCTTTACCTTGACGGCTAATGATAGTAAACATTTGCTTAATAGAACACAAAAAAAGATAAACCATGTAAGAAAAAAAATGACACATTGGATCTCATCAAATTATGTTGAGAGAATCACTAGGAAAATTACATGATATATTTACAGATGATGTGTCTGGAAAAGAACTTATATCTAGAAAATGTAAATGACATCTACAATTTAATACAAAGATTAACAACCCAATTTAAAAATGGGCAAACAATTTAAACAGATACTTCACAACAGAATATATATAAATAGCTAAAATATATATGAAAATATACTCACCATTGAAAAAAACTCTCCTACACTGCTGGTGGGAATGCAAGCTGGCCCAAGCACTATGGAAAGCTGTGGGGAGATTCCTCAGTCAACTAAAAATGGAGCTACCTAGCAATTCCACTCCTAGGGATTTACCCAAAGGACACAAAAACATTAATTCAAAAGAGTACATGCATCCCTATGTTTATCGTAGCACTATTCATGATAGGTTAAGACTTGGAATTAACCCAAATGCCCAAAAATAGAAGACTGGATCAAGAAGATGTGCTATATATACACAATGGAATACTATTCAGCAATCAAAAAGATAATAACTAATGCCATTAGCAGCAACAGGGATGGAGCTTGAAGGGATTATTCTCAGTGAAATAAGTCAGAAGGAAAAAGAAAAACCAGATGGTTTCTCTTATAGGAGGAAAGCAGGGGATCATGAAAAACAACAACAAAACAAAAATAAACAGACCACTATAAGTCTATAAGTCAGAGACACTCTGCAGGGGAGGGGGAGGGAAAGGGATCAAAGCGAGGACAGGAATAGCACAAGAGACTATGGTGATGGTGCACAGGTGAGTTGGTGGTGGAAATTCTATGGGGACTACACCTGAGAAAAGAAAGCAACCACTGTAAGGAAAAAGTAGTTAAGAAAATATACTCACCATCATTTGACATGAGGGGGATGCAAACTAAAACACAAAGAGGAACTACTTCATAGCCACTTGAGTGGTAAAAATTAAAAAGCTGGACAATAAGAAGTGCTAGCAAGGATGTATAGCAACTGGATCTCGTGAACTTTGCATTTATGAATGCAGAACAATAGGATCATGTTAGAAGACCCTTTGACAGCTTCTTATAAAGTCGAACATATTCCAACTACACAGTCCTGCAATCCTACTACTTTATAGCAGCCAAGAGAAGTAACAACTTTTGCTCACACAGATATTTGTACACAAATGTTCACTGCAGCTCTATTTGTAGTAGCTAAGAACTGGGAACAACCCAAGTGCAATCAATAGTTGAAAGGATAAACAAGTTGCAATAGATCCACAATATGGAATTCTACACAGCATTGGGGAAAAATAAAGTAGAGCTAGATGCACAACACGAATGATCTCAAACAAAACTGTGATGAGCAAAAGAAGCCTGGGACAAGCACTATCGATGGATATGAAAGTCTATCAAAGCAAGACTTATCTGTCATGAAAGAAAGCAGGCCTGTGTTTGCCTGGGGCTGGGGTGGGAGGGGGTTGAGTGCCCAAGGGTGCCAGGGAGCTTTTTTGAGGTAATGGAAATGTTCTCTATCAACAACGTGGGTCCATCTTGCAAACAATGGGAGGAAGCTGTGCACAAAAGAATACATATTGCATGATTTCATTTACATCAAGTTCAAAAACACAGGCAAAGCTGGAGTGTTCAGACATCTATACTTAAGTGGTGAAGCTAAGAAGATAAGCAGGGTGTGATTACTGGAAGAGCCAGTGTTTCCTTAGTGGGGGGCAGGGGGGTGCCACCACTTGCTTTCTCCATCTACGTGGTGATGTGAACGTTTGCTTTTCAGCAATTCCTTAACTTGTGACATTCTGGCGATGTAACTTTGCTGGTATATTCTGTTTTAGAAGTAAAGTTGTTAAAATAACAGCGAGCGAAATAAAGAGCAAAAACTGGTAATGGAAAGGCAAGCCGAGGCAGGTAGAGGGGAGCGAACTCAGGAGAGTTAGAGCTGCTCAGAGCAAGCAGTGGGCTGTGGATGGGCCTGGGAAGTACTTCTGGGGCAACCCTTGAGGCTGGTGGGGCTAGGTGTGGGGAGCCTCATAGCACACCCAGCCGGGGTGGGGGGAGCAGACCCCCTCCTGCAACTTGTGCAGCTGGCACCTGGCACCTGCCATCGAACAATACCAACTCAGCAGGTTCCGCAGGGCCGTGAAACCATCAGGCTTGAAGGCGAGGGGCTGGGTTAAGGTACCATTGTCACCTTTAACTACATGACCTTGGACAGGTCATTCACCTCTCAGCACTGGTTTTGTGAACTTGAATACTCAAACTCTATTGAGGTTCTGACCGAAATGAGCTCAGGAAGCTAAAGGGTGCCCCCGCACATACAAATCAGCAAACCACAGGACCCAGCATTCCTTGCGTCTCTTCCAGAAGTGATGGTGTTTCCTCCTCCTGCAGAGCTGAGGGGTGCTCTTCTAGTAGCTCTCTGGGGCACGGTCAGTCTTGGATTTGGGAGAGAGCATGAGACTCTTCCCCAGGAACACACTCCCCAGTCTGTCCCATCTTCTGTCCTTTTGTTTCCAAATAAACCTTTTTGTTGTTGGAATAGCTGGCTGCTTTTGAGCTCAAGTTTCCTTATCACTGCCTCTGGCTGTAAGAGCAGTGGGTCCATCACTGGATGTGAATCCGTCTGCTCCCAAACCCAATTTGTTTATTATTTACTATGCACACAAGCACGGAGGTACAGGCCAGAGGTGGGAGGGTGAGAGCATTCACCAGAGACAGAGTAGGGAGCAGAAGAGGCAGATCGACTGAAACACATTGCTGGAGAGAGAAGCCGGCGAGGCAGGAGAGGTCTGCCGTGCCATGTGGGTTCCCTCCCTGGCTGGCGGCAGGGATTGAACTCGTGCTGCAGTGGCTGTGGTTTGCTTCACAGTGTGTTGCTTAACCGACTGCACCACCAGGGAGGCTCCCAAACCCAGTTTTTAAGAAGGGCCAGTGCAGTGAAATTTGAAGTAGGGACAGACAGCCTCTCCGTGAATCAGCTGGCAGTGTGGGGGCGGCCATGCAAGCTGAAAAGGCTCTGGCTCTGGGGGGCAGCAGGAACAGGGGAATGTGGAGCTGTGAAGGCCAAACTCCAGCCCTCTGCTAACAGGCACCACACACGCTCCTGAGGCTGGTTACCTGTGCGTCAGGCTTTGGGGGGCGAGGGGAGAAGTATCGAGGGCAGGGGTGGCTGTCTCAGGCAGGGTGGGTGCACAAGGGGGCTGCTACCCCTGCCTCTAAGGCGTCTCTGTCATGCACCCTGCTCCCTGTGGGGTACAGGGCACCCTGTGTGTAGTGGGGCTGGGGCGCTCTGCGCACAGACACCCTCGTTAGACTGACGGGCAGTCAAGCTCGGAGCCGAAGCTCTGTTCCGGTGCCGAGACGCACCCACTGGGCCGTGTGCACCTATGCGGTTCAGCCCAGCGAGGCTCCGGCTCAGTGGCAGGCAGGGACCGTTTGCTAGTGAAAGACTTGAGCTGAGGCCGCTGACGTGGAGGAACCGAGGAACGGCCCACGCTGCCTGGGCATGTCAACGGCTCTCAGCCAGCCGCGCCTCAGGGCCCAGACTCCTTGCCGGCGCACGTGGTCCTGGTCCAGCACCAAGTGGCACTGGCACCTGCTTCCTTCTTGTTCTCATTCTTCCAACACACGCACATGCACACGCACACGTGCACGCACGCTTGCGCTATTCCATTTGGAAATGTGAAAACAATGTAACGATCAAGACACATTTTTTAAAGAAGTCCCCACATCCCATCACCTTAACTGAGTTTTTCAGACTTGGGCACGGGCGGTGCAGAGTTCTGAGAAGCTGCAAGATGGCGCCTTCCTTCGCAAGAGCTCTCCTCCCGCGGGCTCCTCGCGCTGCCACAGACCTCAGGCGCGCATCTTACGTAAGTGGCCTCATGCTACACGACGGCGATTCGCTTGTTCGCTCTCACAGTGCCAGGCTCGGGTGAGCCCCTCCCCGCGTGCAGCTTCTCAGGGCCGCTGACGTGTCCCGTGGGGGGTGGATGCTCAGGGGAGTGCTGGCTAGGCTCTGCCCGCCTCTCGGGGAGGCCCTCTCCTTCAGCCCCGGAAGCTGTCCACTCACCACTCATGCTTGGTGCCGTAGCTACTGCCCGTTGTGTGGGGATCAACTTCTGTTTGCCCTTTGTACACCCTGCACCATGGTTTCAAAACAACGCGGCCTTGTTTTGGGAAACAGACGGCTGAGGTGGGGTAGGCGCACAGCTCCACAGCTGCGAGTCCACAGCAATCTTCTTGGGAGTGCGGGTTGGGGAGTATGGAGCAGATGTGCTTGTTTCTCTGGACCTCCGCCGCACAGAACCTGACAGGCGAAGCACAAGGCCGTGACGTGGGCGGTTCCCCAGCACCCACTCTGTGCGGGCCGCTCCGTGAGTCAGTCACAGCCCGACCCCCAAAAATGCCAGGGGCGCAGTGTGGGGTCGGGCTGGAGAGCAGGTGCCTTGCACGCCCAGGTGACCGGGTTGGGCCCCAGTTTTGCGAGCTCCCCGCTGCTTGGCCTCCAGCAATTTCACGCATTGCTCTCTTTTCTGTCTTGGATTCAACATCCACGAAATCGGGTAAGAGTCCTTCTGACCCACCTTGGCTTATTTGGAGGAGTTAATAAGCACACAGAAAGCAGGCAGCCCAGTGCTTGGCATGCAGGAAAGTAAATGTCCAATAAATCTCGGCTACTATTAGTGGGATCGGATTACTAAATGAGGTAGAAAGTGAAATAGTTCCAAAGAGGGACTCTGACAGAGTAAACAAAACCCTGGTTCTCCTGCCCGGGGTGGTGCTGGGAAATGCTATTTGCCCCCCGCCCTCCAGCAGTGAGGGGTGGGGGGCGACCCCCGTAGGCAAGGGACCCCAAGACAGGGGCTGAAGTGCACTGAGCAGCTTTGGAGAGGGAGGCCTCTAGTGCCATGGGGCTGCCTGAAAAGCCATTCGCAGAAGCTTCCACTGTCTCTGCCTATGTTATTCTACCAGGAGGGAAAGTGACCTGGCTCAGCTGACTAGTGCTTCCCAAGCTCTAAATTGGCCTCCTTGATTAGAAAAACACGGCCTGGGCCCACAGCCTTGCCAGCAATCAGCGCTAATGCAAGGCCCAGCTGAGGCTACAGCAGGCCAGGCCCACGCCCAGTGCCACGAAGCCTTCTGCCTCGCACAGGACACGGTTTGGAGGTGGAAAAGGGCTGGTTAACAGCAGAACGCCCCACAGTCAGCATGTCCCATGCCAGCCATGCCACGTGTGCCACGAAAGGAACACGAGTGGGGTGACTTCTCCTTCTGCCACCCCGGAGCCCCTGGGTCGGCTTTCCCGGGGCTGGTCAATGGCCTGGCCTACATGGAGGCAACACAGGCGCACAGACACTGGGGGCTCACGGTGGCGCTCGCCGTGTTCTTCCGTCAGGCCTGGAGCCCCTTCCTGGGAGCGATCTGCTCCCCTCGGGCTGCGGTGCCCGGTCCACGCCCAAACCAGCTGCTCTCAATCCAGTGTGTCTGCTTCCTGTCACACCTGCTTGAGCGCCGCTGCCTGAGCGCCCGCGGGTGCAGACCACAGACAGCAGCTGCGGTCGTCACCAGCTCAGCAACGCGGTAATCACCCCCACCCTGGGCACCTCCCAAAGCATGTCTCATAGCTTTGGGGTTTCAAAGCGGGTGTGGCCCACAAGCTGCCCACAGATGCTCAGCTCCCAAAGGGTCCTGAGCGGCCAAAGCGAGAGTCAACGAGTTTTCTTGACGGTCAGGTTTCCCAGAGCTGTGGCATGACAAGGTACACCGTGACCCTCTGTGGGGGCTGGAGAAGGCAGCATCCCCAAACATGCGGGGCTTCAGTCTGTGTGGAAAAAAGCATGGTACGAGGCCAGCTGTCTGCATGATGCACGCTGGGAAATGGAACGATGCCTCCGCTCTCCCACCTCACACAAAGGCTTGCGCAGGGGAGGAAGGGGCCTGCCCACCTGCACTCACTTGTGGGTCTGTGGCAGAGTCATAGCATCGCAAGGGACGTCTCCAGAGTTCCCAGTGTCTCATACTGGAGAGCAAGTATAGGGTTTAAAGCTTGGAGGTGAGAAGGTCAAGTCCACAGCTTAAGTAAATCACCCCAGCCTCTGTGTAGAGGGGGATCTGGAGGGAAGCCAAGGAGAGGGACTGAGAGCCATCCAGGTGACAGATGCTAGAGACCCAACTGGAGCAGTGGCAGGACTTCTGAGGAGGAGCTGCACTAGGAGGTAACTAGGAGGTAAACTGGCAGGTGAGTGGCTGATTAAGTGGGGCGAAGAGTTAAGGCTGATGTGGAGTGGTGGCCTGGGTGACTGGGCAGACGCTGGAACCATGCTGGTTGGGCCAGGTTGGGGATGTGGCTGATGCCTTGCACTCCAGTGGCTCCGGAATGCTCAGTGTAGACAATCAACAAGCATTTGGCTCTCTGGGGAGAGGCTTAGGCTGGAGACTAAGACCCGCAGATGACTGCAGTGGATGGAAGCTGCAGCACAAAATTTTGGGGTCTGTCTCAGAGAGGGAAGAGAAGCAGTCGGCTGGGGAGCTCAGTTTGGCCTCTAGAGTTCACCCTCGACCTTCACCCTTTTTTGAGGGTTCCCCCACAAATAGCACCTCCTCCAGGTAAGTAATACAGGCATAAGAGAAATACAGGACGCCGAGTGGCTCTGAAGGACAGACAAACCCTATCCAAGTGGCAGCACGGACTGTCCTGTGATAGCACACTGGATTCTGAGTGGGGGGCGAGGAAACTGGAGGAAGAAGCGATTTCCCCCTGGTGAATGTGTGTGCCTTCCTTTTCCTCCCCAGAGTCCCTTTGGGGGACACTACACTTGGTCCTGAAGGGCAAGGGGCCTTAAATTCTTAGAAGTCACGTGACACCTGAAGTGTGCCAGCATGCGATACTCAACATGAACTTGCCAAATGCATGAGTGGGAGTGGAGGGTGGGAAGAGATCCCTGGCTAAAGAAACATTGTGAATAGGTGGCCCGCAAGTGGGCAGCTACTGGAAAGGCAGAATGATTGAATGTGGCCCATGCATGGGGTGCACTGGTGTTGGAGTAAAGGGAAACACAGCAGACTGGGGCCAGGTGCTGTGGACATGAATATCGCAATGGAGGAGCCAGAGACCGTCAAGGGCCATGGAAAGGTGCCAGAGTTGGCTGGGCTGGGCTTCCTTTCAGAAGTTCTTTCCAATTTCCACCTCACGTTACATCTTGCCAAATGGTGCCTGCAGAGCACAATGAAGTCATGATGAGTGAGGTCACTATCACTTGCAGAAACCAACTCTCCCCTTCCATTTCATTACTCCTGCACCTAAGATGCAAAAATTCATATTCATCATGGGAATGGAAAGCAGCAGAATTTCCACACACAAGAAGAACCAGAAAAACTCAAGAGAAAAGACAATCAACTGAGATGTTCCCAATGTTGGACTCATAAGAGTTTTAAAAGCAGTTATTATAGTTATGCTAAAGGACATAAAGGAAAATATGCTTGTAATGAATGAAAAGACAGAAACTGCCAGCAAAGTAATACACATTATAATAAAAAAGCAATGGAAATTTTACAACTGAAGCATATGATAGATGAAATAAAAATTTACTGAGCAGGCTTAACAATAGAGTAGAGGTGATGAAGGAGTCCAAAAAATGAAAATACATTAACAGAAATTATCTATTCTGAATAACAGAGAGAAAATAATTAAAGAAAAAACTCCAAGTCTCAGGAACCTTTAAGGTATTGTAAATATAGCAAAGTATAGATAGGTGCAGTCCCAGAAGAGGAAGAGAGTGATTGAAGCAGAAAAAAATATTTGAAAATAAAAATAAGAGTAGTCAATTTAGAGAAGGTCATAGAATCACAGATTCAAGAAGCTCAGTGAATCCCAAGCAAGATGAACAAAAAGAAAATCACACCTAGCACAGCACAATTAAAACAAACAAACAAAACATCAAAGGCTATATACCTCTATATCATATACAGTGTTGTAAAATCTTACTTCAGTAAGCAATAATACAATTAATACAGCGGGAGAAATGACATGCAGAGAAACCACAATGCGAATGACAGCTCTCAACACATAAAATACAATGAAGACTCAAAGACAGTGGAATAAAATCTTTAAGGTGATAAAAAAAAAAACCCAAATAATTCTTTAAGCAATAAAAATCCATAATGAAGGTGAAATAAAGGTATTTTTAAAGATGAACACTGGAAATGGTAAACACATGAATAAATGTGAAAGATGGTTTTCCTTTATTTTTTAAAAATACACACAATTGTTTAAAGGAAAAGTATAATGTATTGTAGAATATAATGTCAGTAAGATATAATATATATGACAATTGTAGCACAAAAATTAGGAGAGGGTGGACACATAGATGGTTGCAATTTTTCCTGTACTTGACAGGAAGTAATACAGTATTATCTCTAAATGGAATGAGAAAAGTTATGAAGATATCATTCCTAGGAAAACACTAAAAAAGACAGAAATATCTAAAAAAAATAATAAATTAATTCAAATTCTACAAGACATTCAAACAGTCCAAGAAAACAAAAAAAGAAAGGGGAAATAGGAGAACAAATTGTAAAAGTAAAAATGAACTCAGTCTAAATTTATCAATCACTATGCTAAATATTGTTATGAGCTGAATTGTTTCCCCCACTTCCAATCTCATATCATGACGCCCTAATCTCTAATACCTCCAAGTGCAACTGCATTTGGAGACAGAGTCTTTGAAGAGACAATTAAGATAAAATGAGGCCATTAACGTAGTCCTAATCCAAGCTGACTTGTCCTTATAGGAACAGGATATTTGGGCACACAGAAAGACACCAGGCACGTGCATGCACAGGTGAAAGACCACGTGAGCTGATCAGGTAGGGGGTAGCCATCTGTAAGCCAGAGAGGCCTCAGGGGAAAGTAAACCTGCGGATCCCTTGACCTTAGACTTCCAGCCTCCAGAACTTGAGAAAATAGTGTGTTATTTGAACTACTGGGTCTGCGGACTTTGTTATGGCAGTCTAAATAGACTTAATAACAAGCATGAACAGACTAAACACTTAAATGAAAAAGCAGAAAATCAGAATGGATTAAAAGATTAAGACACTACTGCATTTTTTTGAGGAGAGATACGTTTTAACTATAAAGATGGACTGAAAATAAATGGATGCAAAAGCACCACATGAACAGCCAGTGCCAGATAATGTAGACTCCAACTAAAGGGTATTATTGCCAAGGACAAAGAGAGTCATTTCATAATAAACTAATTTATCAGAAAGATATTGCACGAATGTGTATGTGCCTAATTACAGAACTTCAAAATAAAGTGAAAATTGGCAGAATTAAAGAAAAGAACCCCTAGCTGGAGATTTGAACAGAATGTTCTCGGCAACAGATAAAATAACTAGACAAAATTAATACAGATGATCTGAATAACCTTATCAACCACCTATATCTCACTAATATTTACTTATAAAACACGACACCCTCAAACAGAAGTATACACATATATGGGATATTCACCAAGAAAGATTATATGTGGGGCATAAAACATGATTAAGGTGACAGAAATAAAAACATACAGTGGATGTTTTCAGATCACAATGGAACTCATTAAGAAGTCAATAACAATAAGATAGTAAAACAATCTGAAATACTGGGAAATTAAACAATGAAATTCTAAATATCATGGCTCAAATTAAAAATCACCAGGAAAATTATAACTTGTTTTGAACTATGTGGCAATAAAAAACACAACGTATTAAGATTTGTGGGAAAGAAATGAAGAGGTGTTTAGAGAAAAGATTATAACTTTAAATACTTTCACTAAAAAAGAAAAATGGTTTAAAAATCAGTCACCAAGATCCCACAATAAGAAGGTAAATACAGGTGGGTAGAGAAAGCCAAAAGAATAAATTATGAAATAACAGAGAAGAGCAGAGGTCAGTAAAAAAGGAAAAAATGGAAAATATATTAATAAATTAAAAAAATTGATACCCCCAAGGCAGATTAATCAAGAAAAGAGGAGAAATAGCACATATTAGCAATATCAAGAGAGGGACTATCACTGCAGATACCCTAACATTAAAAGAATAATAATGAAATATGAACATCTTCATGACAACAAACTTGACACTTTAGATAAAATAAAAATATCGAAAATAACCTACTGCAATGACCATGAGACAAAAGAGCAAATACACATTCCATATATATTAGAGAAGTAAAATTTATTATCAAACACATTTCTGTAAGGGGAGTTCCAGGGTCAAATGGTTTCACCGGTGTAGTCAGTCTATCAAACATTTAAGACAGAAATAAGAATCACACGTAAATACTTTCAGAAAATAGAGAGGACCTATATTTTCCTTCCAAAAGTTTCACAGTTTTCACACTGATGTTTGGTTCCATGAAACATCTCAAATTAAATTTTTATGTATGATGTGGGTATGGGTCCAGACTATCTGCATGACTGTGGGTAAGCAAACGTTCGTTTGGGCATAGAAAGTAAGAACCATAAAATGAAATATTACCACACATAAAATGACATCATTAAGATCTGTGCCGATTGATTCCGAATACTTTATGTAGGGACTGTGACCCAAAGGAGGGAGCACTTAAGTCCTCACCTCTTTAAGTGCGGGTTGCTCATGGTGACTTCCTTCCAGAGAGGATAACGTGGGAAGGGGGAAAGAAAGAGTAACTTTACAGTGGAGAACTCTGACAAAAACTCCCTCGGCCCGGGATCAAGGTCAACACCCACAGTGGTAAGTCATGTTGATGTGATGCGAATGGTATGATACCTCTGAGGTCTTCCATAAACCCATAAACCCAGTCTCATCATGAGAAAACACCAGACAATTCCAGCAGGGGAGGATCCCACAAAACAGCTGACCAGGCCTAGAGTTTTCATAGTACGGGTCTTTTGCAGCCTTGGTTAAGTTTATGCGTTAGGTATTTAACTCTTTGTAATGTGATAGTTAGTGGGATTGCTTGCTTGCTTTTCTAGTTCTTTGGTACAGGAACACAACTGAGTTTGGCATATGGATTTTGTAGCCTGCAACTCCATTGTAATGACTTACTGTTTCGAATGGCTTTGTAGTGGCGTCTTAAGGGTTTTCTATGTATATTATCATGTCATCTGTACCTTATGATAGTTTTGCTTCTTTTCCAATTTGGAGCCATTTGAAATTTTTCTCTTGCCTAATTGCTCTAACTAGTGTAACAGGGTCATCGCCCCCCCCCCCCAAAAAAAAAGTTCCAAAATCCTAGTTCCGCCCTAAGTGGGTAAAGCTAAAAAAAAAAAAATTTCTACAAAAAGAAAAAAAAAAAAAACAGCAAGGAGACCTGGAGGAAGCACATAAAGCAAAAAAACACGTAAAAAAACTGTACTTGCTTTTTAGTCTTAAACTAGTTAAAACAAATATAAATAAAAAACCCTTTAAAAAGTTAACAATAGCAACTATCATCTTAATTTTAATTTTGCTCTTTTCCTCCCAAATTTATCTGACTCTTTCTAACCCTTTTCTATAAGTCTCTACTAAAAAATCCTTTAAATGTGTGCCAAGTTTTTAAGCCTTGCTTTAAGCCAATCCTATTTAACTAAACTTTTACCCTCAAAAAAATAAGTAACTTTAAATACTTAACTTAATAACTATATTATTTATTCTTTCTTTATTATACCCTAGTTATATTAAAGTTCCTTTCCATTAAAAGTTTTATATATTTATCTTAATACAGCAAATAACAAAACCCATTAAAAAAAACAAGCTTAAAAATTTTAAAGTACTCCTCTCCCTGCCCTGTAACACTAGGACTTCCAATACTATGTTAAATAATAGTGGTGAGAGTGGACATCCTTGTCAATTTATCTGATCATTGAGGGAAAACTTTAGCCTTTCACTTTAGTGTGATGTTACCTGTGGATCTGTACTCTATAACCTTTCTGATGCTGAGATATGTTCCTTCTAGCTCCATTTTGGGGAAAGTTTTAAGACATAAATGGATGTTGAATGTTGTCAAATGGAACCTACATCTGAGAGGTATGAACCTACAGCCATAAATCATACGGTACTGCAAACCAATGTTACTTCAATAAGAAAATAATATTGCAATCTTAAAAAATACAGCAAGTCTAAAGTGAAATATGGCACAAGTATAAAATCCCAAACTGGATTTCTAAAATATGGTGTGAAGAAAGGAATATAAAAGAGCCTATTAATAATTTTATATTGACTGCATGTTGAAATGATCATATTTTGAATAGACTGAGTTCAATAAAATAGGTTATTAAAATTGTAAACAACACCACCCGACCAATCTTCCTCAAAACTGTGCAGGCCACTGAAAAGAAAAAAAGCCTGAGAAACTCACTGCCAAGAGGAGTTGAGGAGACATGACCACTAAGTGTAGCATGAGCCCCTTGCTAGAATTATGGAACAGGAAAGCGATGCTAGCGACAAATTAGCAAGCCGTTAATCATGAAGTAGGAATTTTCACTAATGTATCAGTCCAGGTGTTCTAATTGTCACCAATGGACCCTGTTACTGCAAGATGTTAACAGTAAAGGAAACTGGATGATAGGCATGTGTGAATTCTCTGCACTATCGTCTCAATTTTTTTTCAATTGAAAGCCAATTTAAATAATAAAAAGCATTTTTAAAAAGACATCACTAAGAAAATGTAGAGACAAGTCACTGACTGGGAAAAGGGTTTGGAAACTCTATATCTATCAAAGGACTAGTGATCTGGATATTTAAGAAGGAAAAAAACCCTCCTAAAAGTTAATTGTAAAAAGACAACTTGTCAATAGTGTTTCAACAAAGACTTTCCTTTTTTTTGGAAGGTAGGCATTATTAGCCCTATCTTTTTTTTAATTAGATTTATTTAATTTTATTTGACATCATTTGTATTCCCCAGGGAGTTCCCACCACCATTCCACATTCCACCTGTGCACCATCGCCTCAGTCCCTTGTGCTCTTCCTGCCCTCATTCCTGTCTTTGCTCTCTCCTCCTTCCCCCCCCCCCCCCCCCNCACATTCCCCCTGTGCACCATCGCCTCAGTCCCTTGTGCTCTTCCTGCCCTCATTCCTGTCTTTGCTCTCTCCTCCTTCCCCCCCCCCCCGCCCCCATGACCCCTTTAGTTTATCTTTGACCTTTTGATCTTGTTGAGTTTTTTGTTTGGTTGGTTTTGGTTGTAACTGCCCATTTCCTTTAGCTTTCTCTTGTTTTTTGTTGTTGTTTTTGTTTTCTTCTTTTTTATTTCTTGTTGTGGTTGTTGTTCTTTCACATTCCTCCTAAAAGTGAGGCCATCCGATATTTTTCTCTTGCTTCTGACTTGTTTCACTGAGTATAAGTCCTTCTAACTCCATCCATGTTTCTATAAATCTCCCTAGATTATCATTTTTGATTGCTGAATAGTATTCCACTGTGTCTATGTACCACATCTTCTTGATTCAGTCATCTACTTTTGGGCATTTTCACCAAATACGTTCTGACAAAATGCTCAACATTACTAGTGATGAGGTAAATGCAAATCAAAGTCATGATTAGATATGTTTATATCCACCTGAAAGGCTAAAATCAAATTGAATGGAAGTACCAAGTGTTGACAAGGATATAGAGCAACTAGAACTCTTACACATTGTTCATGTAATGTCAGATGGTAGAACCACTTTGGAAAACACAGCAGTTGGTGACAGAGCTGAGGTCTAACCCCATGCCCTCATGCCCTGCACGCACTTCTCCCCACTCTCACTTGCGACTGCCTGACAAGGGCCATAGCTGGGCTTAGGACAGACACTGATGTCCCTCAGGAAGGAGGAAGCTGTGGGCATCAGTTTCCACTGAGATGTGAAAGAAAGGAGCAGGACGGGAACTGGCACTCCCCATGCCAGGTAAGCCACCTCGGGCACAGGCAGAGCACTCTCAGAGGAGAGAAGACAGGGGCAGGACTGGGGGTGTGCATGCACATGTGTATCTATTCTACCCAGAAGCCTGGACCTGGGCGGGCACAGACCAAAGGCCTTCAGAGGCCAGGGCAGCAAAGACAAGCTTTTCTTGGGGAACTGCCTTTAGCCACACATACTTTTGAAAATCAATGATGGTGCAAAGCTTGAAGAAGAGAATTTGTTGTTTTTTTTTTTTTTTTTTTTTTTTTTCATTTCAGCAGGCCATAGTAACACAGAGCCAAATGGTGTGAGGCACAGGGTGTGTCAGCAGCTGGCACCACCTGGGCGAGAACACAAGTTCTGCCATGGAGTTCATCTGTGACCTTGGACAGGTAACTGCGGACCTCCTGGGCCTCAGTTGTCTGGTCTTTCAGAAGGAATAGCCAGCACTAGCATTCACAGAGTGACGGCGCAGGCGCATGAGGGAATTATTTCATTCCAACCCCAACATGGCTTCCACACTGCTCCTCACTGCCCGAGTCTCCAGCAGATATGACACACATGTCTGCCTTCCAGGGCACCTGTCAGGCCCTCTCCCCAGGGATGCATGAGCCTGTGCTCCATCAGGGATGCTGAGTCCCAGGCCACTCTCATACCCCAGGTGCACATGCTGCTTCTCCCTGTCCCCAAGGGAGCTCTCACATTGGCGCCTCGGCCTCCAGGCCAGTGCCTGCCTCCACCCTAAGTCCCGCATGCCCTTACTCGGTTTAATAAGCTGCAGGTGCGCTTTCGTGGCTGCACCAGCTTTGTTCTTTGGACTCAGGTGATCTTATTTGGAGGGATCTTATTCATCCTCACAGCTCACAGAGAGCTCTGCAACTTTGGGAGGAGCGAGTCAGTCAGTAGCCTCCCGTGTCTGGACTTGAGAGAAGTGTGTGCCAGTCCAGGGGCCAGTTCATATCAGCCCCTCTCACACACAAGAGCAGTAGAGGACACACAGGGTCGTGAGACCTGAAGCATGTGGCTACCCCCACCAAACTATTCCTCAGCACTGCTCAGAATTAAAAAGGAAAGGTTACCAGACTGACCTAAATAGGCACTGATCTCTGCAGCACTGCATTCTGGGAGTGCTGGCAAGTGCCATGAGCAGAGGCGGTAAAGATGGAGGGCAAGGAACGTTAAGGCTGATGCATCAGCAGGACAAGTCAGGTGCCTGTCCCGGCCCAACTTCATCATTTCTGCATGTTTGGTGGCCAACCTCCTGCCCCTCAGGTTGACTTTGTGGCCAAGCAGGGCTGTCCTGAAACAAGCCCTTCCTTGCATTCTTCCAGCCTCAGGAAGTACCATGAACACTAAATTGAGTCCACTTTGCTGATGAGGAAACTGAGCCATGGTAGAGAACATACCAGAGTGAAGAGGAAGATGGTAGGTTGCTCAAACTGTGACCCCTTCCTGCTTGTAACACAGCCCACAAACCACAGCACATAAGACAGGTTAAAGCCCTCACTGGGCTGACAGCAAAGCAGATCCCTTCTGGCAGGTCTTCCTCCCCCACTTTCAACCTGCCTGGATTGTCTCCTCAGAGAAACCCCACCCTAAATACCAGACAAATCCTGACTGGGTTCTGGAAGATGCATGTGCTGTTTGGAAGTCACAAACCCTAACTCCCCTCATGCCAGGAGCTGCACCCCCACCTCCCCTCCTGGTTTTTTCTTGCCTAGAATACTCCCAAAGCCCTTCCCACAGGAAGGTTACTGTGGGGGAGGAGGTGGGAGCGGGCCCTGGGCTGGCTCCAGTCTATTTGACATCAGAGGCCTGCCAGCTGAAGTTTTCTGCAAGCAGACACACTTCACAGTCGCGGCAGTGACTCTCACTGGCTGCCCCAGTCCACACAGCTCACTGACAGCCTGGGGGTGTCTGTTCTGAGGGAACAGAACCCCCTTGCACCTTGCTGAGACTCCAGGGCAGCTGGGGAGCATGGGGCGTGGCCTGTCTTCAAGCTGCTCTTCAAAACAGCCTGGAAGAGGCAGGACTGAGCAAGGGCACCTGCTTTTGGTGGCCTTGCCACCTCGGTGGACCTTCGAGACAGCCCTGCGAGGGGGCTGTGTGACCCACCTCTCCTGAGTCTGCTTCCTCAAGGTTTCCAAGGGCACCGATGCTGCCTGCCCCGCATGGAGACTAGAAGGTGCTTTAACCACCGGGGCAAGCACGCCCACCAGCTACCACTGTCCCACCACAGGCTGTGCCTCAGGGTGGCTGTCGTGGGACGCCTGGCACAGAAGAGGCGGTCCTGTGTGGCAGACGCCATTATCGCCAATCCATAGACGAGGGGCAGAGGCGCAGATGCTGAGTAACTTGCCTGCGATCCCTTGGCGGGAGAACTTGGGCCAGGTCCCACCAGGAGGTTGGTTCCTGTGCCACCACTGGCCCGCACCACTGCCCCGCCAGTGACCAGCTCGCCTATGGAGCTGCTTTCACAACGACGCCGGCGGCCCAGGCCCGAATCCCAGGGCGTGGCCCCACTGGCTCTGCCCTGCTGACGTTCTAGCTCTCGTTCTGGGGACGATGCTCCCTTAGCCAGCCCGCCACTGCCAGGGCTGCCAGGCCCGTAGCTGGATCCGCTCCGCCGGCTGCTCACCTGCTGGCCTCCCGCACACGCGCCACACAGCGAGCACCTGCTTTGATCACACAAAGCCAGAGCGAAGAAAGCAGACAGAAAAAGAACTGTGAGTTCATTTTATGGATGAGCCTAAGAGACTTGAAATGCCACGCGCTGCGTTTCCAGGCGGGTCTCCCAGCTGCGTGAAGCCAGCACACAGGGCAGCAGGACGAGTCCGTAGGTCACTTGCGTCGCGGTCCTCGGTGTTGGCCGTCAGCGAGGAGGAGACAGGTACAAGCGGAAACGTACAGAATCCCCACACGACCGGGTATAAAAGCGGGTCTATCTGAATTCGCTCTTCAAATGGACTTTAGCACGAAGACTTCCCACTGTTGCCAAACCCGTTGCTTGCACGCACTCGCTCGCTCGCTGACCGTGCACAAGCGCCCACCCGTGCCAGGCCCGACTGGCCCCGCAAGGAGCCGGGAGAACACACACGCACATCACGTTACATCGTGGCCTGGAGCCGTGTGGGCTGGCGGAGGCGACAAGGCCAGAACCCGAACTGCCAACCGGCATGTGGTCATGGTGTCCCCGCAACAGCAGGCCAGTGGGCTGGGCTCCCGAGAGGGACAGAAGACGCGCCACTAGGAAGCAAAGCGGGCGTTGCGCAGCCCCGGCTCCCCTGTCCACCACGAGCGGGCTGAGCCTGCCGGGCAAGGCGGCCGGGCATCCTGGCCCCAGCCCAGCCTTGTGGTGTGCACCTGCCGGGAGGCCTGCCTCCCGCGGCCCTTCTCTCGCGTGGGCGCTACAGCCCAGTAGGCGCGCCCGGGACTCCCAGCGAGGCCGGGGCCAGACTTCCCGCCCACACAGCCGCAGCCGTAGGCGCGGCCGGGGAGGAAGCTCAACCGAGCGGTGGCCAGACTATCTTCTGGGTCCTCAAGGCTAGAGAACGTCAGCTGAAGACACTTGTTCCCAAAATGTCCCCAGGACAAGAGCTATGCGATGCCAATAATGTCAAAATGTTCAGCAAACAAATACCCTCTCTCCCGTCCTCCCCCTCCGCTCCCAGCCCATTTATCAGCTGCAAAACACGCCAGAAGGGATGAAGTCAGCTGCTGCGAGCTAAGAGGTAAATGAAGCGGAATGCAGGAGCCCTCTTGAGGGCCATTACGACCGGCCACTCTTGGGGTTTCCCGGATACCGCTGGGAAGCAGGCCTCTCCAGTACTCAGCAGGCAGATGGTTCTGGCACTCGTGATGGTATCTGAGCGCGGGGCTGGAAGCCTCTGGGTGGAGAGGGCTGTGGGCCCGGAAGGAGCTGCTTCCTCTGCCCCTTCCAGGGTACTTCCACAAGGTCAGGGATACCTGCACCCACCTATGCTGCCTGCACCCCCAGATGCCTCTGAGGCGCAATGCTGCAGTAAGACCCTTCTGAGGGAACTCACTCCCCATGCCCTTCTCCTCGGGCGGCCTCGCAAATTGCCATAAAGTGGTGGCTCAAAGCCACGGAAATGAATTCTCTCATGCTGTGGAGACCGGAAGTCCCAAATCAAGGTCTCAACAGAGCTGCACACGTTCCCTGGCTTTTCCCAGCATTGGTGACCGCCCACAAGGCCTTCCCCGTTCTCTAGCCACACTGCTCCCACTTCCACCTCCAATTTACGTGGTTTTCTCTGTGTGTCTTCTGTCTTCATAAAGACACCTGTCACGGGAAGTAGGGCCCTCTACCCCAGAAGAGCTTATCTTGAGACCCTTAATTCCATCTTAAAGGCCTTTTTCCCCAAAAAGCTCACATTCCATTGGGTGAACATATCTTTGTGAGGACACCATTCCATGCACAGTACCCCTCAGCCCTCAGAGCTATTGCTTTCAAAAGCCAGTTGGCGCACTCACAGAGGCCCTGGCACAGCCACCGACATTCTTATCACAATGTTCTTCATGAGAGCGTCATGGAAGGCTCGGCTCACGAGACCCCTTCCAACAGAGTGGAGGGTGAAGTCTGCGGTCAGGCTCCCTGAGTTTGTGCCCCAGTTCTGCCATTTCCCAGTTGCTAGGGGACCCCAGGCACATGGCTTCATCCCTCTGTGCCTCAGTCTCCTCATAGGTAAGATGGAGCCCAGTGCCTACATCCTGGGAAGAGTCAAGCTAAGTGTCCGCACTGCTCTCAGTGTCCCCTATAAGCACTACTGGAACAATCACGTGACGCGTGAACCTCCTTCCAAAGCCGAACCGCAGCTGACTGGAGATACCATCAAAATCCCGAAAACCCACAGTGGAGAGCACATCGGAGGCTCCCAGGGTGCAGCTGATTAGCCACGGACAAGCGCCCTTGCGTACAGGCGGCAGCATGCCAACAAGACGGGTTTTACGCCTAGGAAGCGCATTGACATCATCAAGGAAATGTCTTCCTTCAAAGGCATCCCCTTGAGCTTCCTCCCAGCGGCTGGGCTGTCGCTTGAGCCCTATGGGGCCCTGGAGGCGGCTGTGGAGACAGCCTATGGCAGACACGCCCTCAGTAGCCAAACCTGGCCTTCCCGGCTTCGCCTTCCACCTGCTACATGTTCCCTCAGGAAGCCTTTGGAGCGACTAGCAAGCAACCCCACCTTCGCGTGACAAAGAGCTGTTCCACGAGTGGCCCGCCCCCTGAAGGCAGACACCCCAGACAATTCTCCTCGATGCTCTGAATACCCACTTACAGCCCAGCCCCTGGGGGTTCGAGGACGGCCAGCCAGCTGCCACTCCCAGCACTACCAGATCCCTTACCTCTTTTTGTCCTGAACAAAACTGGCTAATGACACAGCCGAGCAACAGAGAGGGTGGGCAGCTGTGCCAAGGTAGCACCGCAGGTCCACAGCAAGGGGCTTTCTGCCTCCGAATGTCACACTCTTTCTGCTGCTCCAGGAGGAGCACGGAGACAAGCCACGACTTCACGGGTGCTTCTTGCAGGTTTAGAATGATGTGGTCATCTACTCTGTCCTGAGCCTCAATCTGAACTTGGGGAAAGCGGGACGCAGTCTGCTGCAGGGCCTAGCGCTCTGCTCTGGAGTCGACAACCACGTGGGAAAATACCAGAGACGCTGGAGCCACCGGCCTTCAGGGGCCCTGGGCGTGCGGTCTCAGGCTTCCCTCTGCCCGTCCGTAAAATGGGCACAGGGACAGCAGCGCAGCAAGGCTGGCCGCAGAGGGATTCTGAGCACCTGCCGTTTCCTAGGCTCAGCGACCGAGCATTCTGCGCATGGGCCTACCAGTGGCAGCAGTGCCCAGTGCACGGAGCTGCACGGTGTCGAGCAGCACCGGGGAGCAGACGGCAGAGGCGCGCATGCCTCTGAGGGCCGCTCCTCAGCACGGCTTATGAAACTGGAACAAAGGAGGCGGGAGGACAGCGTGGGGGGAGTGCATTTTCTTATTCATGTAGGAAAATAGGGCGTTTTAGGAAGGAAAGAGGCCAGAAAGCCCGCTGAGAGCTGCCTCCTCTTTTCTGAGCCGTGAGTTCTGGCGCAGTGTAATTTTCTTCCTGGTACCTGTTGAACCATTTTAAGAGCAAAACCAGCATTCTTGCCAGTGCTTTCTCTGGCTGCCTTTGGTGATTTTGCCTGTGCTGCAACTATCCTCTCAAGGAGGAGATGAAGGGGCCTTTCCTTGGCTGCCCAGCCGCCCTAACGATGACATACCCACTGGCACCCCTTCCTCCCACCCCCTTCTTAGTCCCCAACAAGCCATGGCGCCATGCTCCTTCCCATTTCAGAATAAAATCCTGGTTTCCGGAGCACTGGGCCATCAGAAGAGAAATCGTTCCCGGCGCTCGGACGTAGCGCCTCCCCGTACGCACGTGGCTAGGAAAACATCCCATCGAGGGCCACCCCAGGAATCCCCCTTTCCCGTGAGGTTTTGCTGCCAGCTCAGAGAAAACTCCTGGGTCGCAAGGGCACTTGGTCATTTCTGCTTTACCTCTCCAAGGCGCTCGCTGCCGGGTCTTTGGATCATCTTACCGTTCTGCGTGTCCGGGCGTACTGCCCGCTTCTGGCGGTGAGGGTGCAGTCAGCCAGGCCCAGTGCCTGGAGCTCCCCGCACTTCACCCTGGGAAGACCGTGCTTACTGACGCTACGGTGGTGAGGAGAGGACCACAGCTCTGTGCCGCACGTGCTCCGCGCTGAGCGCTGGTCTGATGTTGCATGGGCGAAGAAGATGGCAGAAGATGTCCGCATGAAGCCAAAGCAAAGTCCAGAGACTGAGGGCTTAGCAAAGACAAAATGTGGCTGAGGACAGGCCCTGTGAGGACCTGGGCAGCACAGGTTGGAGGGGAGGCTGGAGCCAGATCGAGACTGATGGAACCGCAGCGTTCGCTGCCGTTGACAACTCGCCGCCATGACAGGTCCCTTGCTGGGCCAGCTGCTCTGCATTTGCTATTTATCTCCTCAAGCCTCACAACAGCTCCACGAGACGTTATTATCTCCCCTTGACAGACGAAAAAAAACAGGGGCTCAGAAAGCAAAATATAGGAATTATCCAAGGTCACACGTGAGTTAGAGCTGGCATTCAAACTCGGATCTGCTTGGCTCCAAAGCCAACTGTCCCCCCCACTGCGCCACACCAAAGGGCTGAATTATGAAAGGCCTGAAATGTCGGGTGGTGGAGGCAGCGCTCTGGGAGGCACAGGGAAACTGGCGATGGGGTCAGAGACTGGGAGAGCCCCGCTGTAGCAAGGCAGTTATCCTAACTGCCCTAGATTTGGGACTTGGGCAGCACCTTAGAGTCCGGATTTTATCAGGATGAGGGAGTGTGAGGAGGGGATGCCTTCTAGAAAGTCAAACACCACAGCAGAGGTAAGGGGAGACCCCAGGTGAACTTCTGTGGAACTGGCCCAGAGAAAGGTGAGCGCTCTGGAGTGTGCACCAGAGGGCAGCGCCTCTGACAAGAAGGACTAAGCCCACATGGTCCCCGGGGGCAGCAGGCTCCCCTAGATCAGTGAGCTGCTCTCTGGCCTAAAACTCCAGGGCTCAGGAGTTCTTAAGAGCAATTCTCCATGTTTCCAGTGACTTCCTTCGGAGAAGTCTTTCGAGTCCAAACCACCTAAAAACAGAACTGCCGCCTGGGTTCGTGCAGTAGTGATAGTAACGCACCCTGGCTCTAAGGCCGTTGACGGAAGCTTGCGCGTTCACTTTCTCCTGCGTGCTCCACCACAGCCCCGCGGGGCAAGCAGGAATTTTTACTCTAATTTACTAAGGACAAAACTGAGGATCCAAGTTGCTAAGAAACTCACCAAGGTCAAGTGGTCGGATTCAACTTTGAAGTGAGGATTTCTATTCAAAGCCCAGTGCTCTCGCCATTCCCGCGGCCTTCCCCACGGGCTGCCCTGTCAGCCACTTTCTGCTGAACCCAGCTGGGTGTTTTCCTAGCTGCTCTCAGTGACGATAGAGTGCTGGGGTCACCGCGGTTCCTCGGGGGCTTTCTAGACACCACATCGGGCCCCAAGGCTCGAAGTCCCAGCTGAGGTCTCACTCAGCTTCCAGAGTACTCTGGCTTGGCACCACCCCCTCCCTCTGTGGAAGAAAGATTCACATGCAAATAAAGTGGGACATTTGTATTTGCATTTGGGGAGATGCAGCCAAATCAAATATGATGACCACATTAGCTAAAAATCGCAGGCATTTCCTCTTCAGTTTCCCTGCCTGTCACCCACTCGGTCTGGTGGGGAATGGCTATACGGGAATGTGAGAGCTCTCCTTGCTGAACTGGATTCAGCAGGAACAGAGGAGTGCAGTGAGAGCTGACTACTGAAATGTCCATGTCTCTGGGCCCAGGACCTATGGGAGCTGTCAGGGCCACTGACGATGGAGCTGCATGGAGGGGGCGCTCAAGGTGGATCAGACACTTCTGAGGCGGCCTTAGATCCAGACCCAGCGTGCCAACCTGCTGTCTTTGCGGGGCTTCAGGATGGCCACGAGCAGGTAGGCCAGGAGGTAGACACTGAAGAAACTGTGGGAGCCCCGTTGCTGCTGTGTTCTTGAAAGCTTGAGACTTTTGCCACCAGCGTGTAGCCCTGAGGACAATGAACGGGTGTCGACTCTGCACTGAGGACATGGCCAGCGCTGTCACAGGGCAGGCAGCAGGACTCACACAAAACCTTTGTTGGGCTGGAGAACAAGTCCTTCCTGGGCCAAAAAAGCTGGAATTATAGGTCTGGATGCTGGGAGAGTTTGAGTGTGAACGAAGTCCAGAGATGGGATAGGTCAACTCCCCTCATTGGCAGGGGGAGGAACTGAGGCCTGAGAGGGACAGGAACTTGTGCAAAACTAAGAGCAAGGCAAGGTCAAGCTGGGCTCAGGCTGTGCCCCCTCACTTCTGGCTGTCTCCCACGACTTGGGGCATAAGGTGAGGGTGGACTATGAGTGATATTCCTGATTTCTGGCTGCCGGCCCTGAGGGAGCCCCTGCCCAGGACTCAGTAGTCTCTAGCACAGGGCAGCGATGAGAACATCCCAGGCCACCTCCTGACAAGCACTATGCCCTGCACTACTGGGCTTGACTCAACTGGCCTTTCCTTCGGTCTGATGGGCCCACATAGAACAGCCGTCAGCCTTCCAGAGGAGAGCTTGGAGTGAGTGGCAGACTAGGCCTACCCTCCGTGTGTGTGTGTGTGTGTGTGTGTGTGTGAGAGAGAGAGAGAGAGAGAGAGAGAGAGAGAGAGAGAGGGACAGAGACAGAGACAGAGACAGAGACAGAGACAGAGAGAATGAATGGGATGGTCCCCCCAAGAGGGACTTTGAAGGGAAACCCTGACTGAGCTTTGAGAGCTCTGGGGGTGAACTTGTGGAAAGCACACTTTACAAAGCAAGTTCTGACAGGTTCCCCTCCCTGTTTAATTTTCCCAGTGGCCCTGACTCTGCCTGTGGGAGGGGGACTGTCCCCACTTAATTGACAATGAAACCGAGGCTCTGGGAGCTCAAGAAGCTCCCCCTGGTCTCACCAACAGCGTGCGACAGAGTTAGGGCTCCAACCCAGGTGTTTTCCCCCTTTCATCTTTTCATTATACAAAGTATGGCTTATGGGAACTGAGGCTTTAGAACCAAAGAGACCTGGGTTCAAATCCCAATGCCACTGCTTCCTGGCGTGCCCACGTATCTGACATGGCATTTGGCATCACTAAATGAGATGGCAGCACGTGCCTAACACAGCCCCAAAGACCCTGCTGACCTTTCCAAAGGTCAGTGGAAAGCAAGCAGGAATGCTCACCCCACCTCAGAGCCCCAGATGGCGGCCTGGCTGCCATGAGCAGGGGGGTGTGGTGCAGAGACAACTCTAGTGGCCTTTTCTCAGCCCCACAAACCAGGCTGCCAACCTTTCTCTACATGGTGCCTACCAGAGAAAGGCATCACCCTCGTTGGCCCCTCCCTCCCTGGATTTTCTGTGAAAGAGTCCACCCTTTCTCCCGGAGGACAGGGTGAGCTGTGGCAGCCGCCTGCTGAGCAGGCAGCAGGCCCAGAGCATGAGGAGCGCACGTTCCCAGAGACTTCAGGGCTCTCTGGAAACTGCTCGGCGCCAGTTCACTTTACCAGATAGTAGGCCAAGAGCCTTGAGAGTCAGGTTCTGGTCTCTGCCCTGATGCCAGAGGACACTACCTCTCAAGGGGTTGAAGAAGGCTTCCCGAAGTTGGTGATGCTGGAGCTGCAGCTCGGTGGAGAAGGGGAAGAGACTCTGACAAGAGCAGTTGTGCAAACAAGGCGAGGCAACGTACAGGGGTGTGAGACGCTCAGGGAACAGAAGCTGGGAGGGCTGAAGCAAGGGGACTTGGGGAAGGGGACGGCTGGCATCTTGGAGAGTTGAGTAGGAAGTAAAACGTGGGACCGAGGAGGACCCTGAACACCAGGCCTAGGATGGGAGCTCTTTCTCAAGGCAGAGGAGATCCAGGCCTTCTGGGTGGGAGTCATGAGTTTGTGAACAGAACAATGTCCTTCATACCAGGCGCAGTGCAGGGGACACCTGGAGCAAAGGGGACAAGGAAGGGGGCTTTTGCCAATATTCAGGTAAGACCAAGGTAGTCGGAACCCCAGAGGGTGAATGGCCAGTGGCGGCCAAAGGAAGGTGAGGAGTTTCTAAGCGGGCAGCTGGGGATATGGCAGCCCTCCTGGCCAACAAGGAAAACTTCCCAGCCCTGCTTGTGTGCACCCCAAGGTCAGAGCCACTTCCAGTTTCTCCACAGAGCCCAGCGCCAAACTCAACCCAAAGAGCGCACATTGTGCAGTCTCCAGCAAATTAATTTGCAAAACAAATGTTAAGTTTCTGTTTTAACACTGTAGAAAGATCTTCAGCCCCACAAAAGACACAGGGAATGAGAAGTGGGGAGTCTTCATCGCGAAAAGTCATTAATATTTATACTCCACACTTCAGAGTCAGCCCTGGAAGTCACCCACGATGGCGAAGCGGAGCTTCACGTGGGCACACCGACGGAGGGAGCTCAGCTAAAGTGAAGCAGCTCCATCTAGCAGCATTAATCGTCCCGGCCTTGCATCTCCTTTGGCCTAATACTACAGGAAGGAAAGGCTTTTTCGGGGTCAAGCAAAAAGTCTGCCTCAGAGTGTCTCCCTCCGCCCATCTCTAACAGGCGCCAGGACGAGCGTGGACGACAAGCTCCACTCTGTGAATGTTCTGTGAAGTCTTCAAGGTAGCAAGGGCCTGTTCCCTGGCAAGAAGTCTCCACAAGACGTCCACAGGACAAAGGGTATGTCTCAAATCCTAGGTCCTGCGGCCCTCGGACAGAGAGTGCATGGCATGCCACCGAGGAGGGGACCGACGGGTAAGGGAGGACTTGTAGCTAGCTCTTCAGGAATTTGTGCTCAGCAGAGGAGGTAAGGCCTTCAAACACTGAGGTCCAGGAGGGGAGGAGCCTCCAGGTAGTGGACGCTGTGCACACAACCTGGGCCCAGATGCCTTCCTTGGGCCACCCGGCCCTCCTCTCAGGCCAGACCCATCATCTAACCAGTTTGGCCCTCTCAATAGAGTTGTCTGGTCAAGTCAGAATATTAATTTGCTAAATTGTCATTTTCATGGACCAGGAAATGAGTCTAAATGGACTGGGTATTCAAACAGGTCCCTGGCAGTGCTTGTGCGTGGAAGACTTTGTGATTTGAAACTGGGAGTTGTTGGTCACAGTGAGACGATCCATCAAAGAGCATCAGAGTAAGAACAGGCTAAAGCAGCATGGAAAAGGATTCAGCTAAAAAGAAATGAGTGCTCAAGACACGAAAAAACATGGGGGAACTCCAATGTGTGCTGCTGAGTGACTGCTAAAAAGTCAGTTTGAAAGGCCGCCTGTTGCTTAGTTGAATTTACATGGCATTCTGGAAAAGCCAAAACTACGGAGAATGACAAAAAAAGATCGGTCATTCCCAGGAATTTGAGGAAAATAGGGAAGTAATGAAGGGGTGGTGTACAAGGAAGTTTAGGGTCGCCGGACTACTCTGTACGATTCTGTAGTGGTGGATGCATGACATCACGCATTGGTCAGAAACCACACCCTGGCATAACACAGAGGGAACCCTAATGCGAACTGTGGACTAGAGTTAGCGTATCGGCGTCGGTTTATCGATTGTAGCAAGCGCACACACCCATGTAAGATGTTAACACAAGGAGACACTGAGGGGTATGTGGGAACTCTCTGTCCTTTCTGTTCAGTTTTTTCTGTAAACCTAAAACTGTTATAAAATCAAAGTCTATAAATTAAAATCACAAAGTACGCCTAAGTGTTCAGGTATGGAAAAAGCGGTGCAAAACGGAAAGTGGCTGTTCCACAACGAACACAGAGGCAAACGCACGTGGTTCCCGGGCGCTGTGTAAACGTCCACAGCCACGTCACTCTAAGTACTCAGGAGAGCCGCAGAGAACAGTGTCCTCACACCCGGGGCGGCGCGGGGGGCAACCTGGACCAACGGGACAAGCGAGGCAGCTTTTGCCTACACCAGGTGAGACATAAGTAGTTTGAACCCCGGAAGGTGAATCCTTACCAAGACATCTGGAGCCACGGTCCTCTGCGATACTTGTATGTTGTCTAAGCAACCACCCAGAACCGTGACGACGGGAAAAGCAAAATAAGTTTGAGACTCACAGGATGACCGCTATTCTGTAGCACTCTAAAATGTCCTCTTTCAATCCAGAGCAGCAGCATTAATCCCTATGACTTTTCCACTCTACAGAGAAGGTGTGGGTATGTACCAAGGGGAACTCTTTAGACTCTCATTGTTCTTCCCCAGCCTAGATTTTAGTACTAAGTCCTCGAGAGCCTGAGACATGAAGCAAACAAGCAGATATGACAATTAAAACACAAAAGAATGCAGTAGGCAAACACCACCGGGTTAATCGTACATGCACAATCGACAATTACGGAACGTACACTTAGACTAAATTCTACACACATTTCAGTGTATTCAGCGGAAGTATTATCAGCTTTGACCTCTGCCGAGATAGAGCTCTCGAGGTGGGCCCACTTTAGGTAGTTCTAAAGACTCCTCCAAAAATTTTTTTTCATGAGAGTAAAGACTTGGCTTTATAACAATGCCAATTCTTTTCAAATGAATGCATAAGTTCATCTCAATGCCAACAAAAATCCTAACAGATTTTTAACTTTATTTTTTATAGAGGTAACAGTGGTCTACAACACTGTATAAATGTAAAATTTCTCACCTCAGCAACTGCGTATATCACAATACAACCACCACCAAATGTGCATTCGCCAGCTACCACCAACCCACTGGCCCCCTCTACCCCTTTCCCTGTTCGCTCCTTCCCTTCCAGTGACCACCGTTCTAAAAGATCTTGAAAATCAAACTTGACAAGCTGACCATGAAATTTACATGGAAGAACTCAGGGCTAGGGATAACTGAAGCAATCATGAAAAAGAGTGAAACTATGAGCAGGAGTTTATGCTACTACACAGCATTGTTATATCACGAGCCTGTAGTAATAAAACCATGTGTTAGTAGCATAGGAACAAAAAGAAAGCAGAGCAGTGAAAACAAAATAGAAAGCTCAGAAAATGACCCACAAATGTCAGGAAAATATGACATATCTAGAGATATCTAGACATATCTAGAGAATGGTAGTACAGCAGAGAAGCAGGGAAAGGATAGACTGTTTAATAAATGGTGTTTAGGTAACTGAATAGCCACGTGAAGAAAAGTAAATCCCTATGCAAATAAGTTCCAGATGAAATACAAAGCAATATGTAAAACATTAAAAAAATTAAAAGAAAAAAACCAAACGTGTTTAGGACAGTGGTTTTTCTTAAGGGAAATATGTAATCAAAACTCAGATCTAGAAATAGAACATTACTAGCATCCCATGAGAAACCCCGTACTCCCTCCCCATTAAAAAAAATTAAAAGAAAATGTAGGAGACTATGTTCATGATAAAGTGGAATTCCTTAAGAAGAAATACAAGCCATAATTTAAAATATTAATAAATTTGACTTTTTAAATTAAAACATTCAGATGAAAAAGACAACATGAAATTCAAAGATAGCTACAGACTGGGAGATAATATATTCAACAGTATAATGGAAAATATTTGCATTTCTAATAACTTAAAATTCCCCAGATCAAAAAGAAAAAGACAAACAGTCCAATTAAAACGGGAGAAAACACGGGTAGCCTTTACACAGAGGATGCAGCTGAAAACGCCTTTAAATGTCTGAAAAGTGAGTCACCTCCCCCAAGAGGCAGGGAACTACCAGCTACAGCAGGAAGATGCATTTCACACCCATCTTTTTGGCAAAATATTAAACTCTAACACTATCAGGAATGGGTTGACCATGCGAACACATATCTTGCTGGAAGCATAAATGCGCATTATCACTTTGGAGATGAACATGTCAATGTCCAGTAGACAACTGTCTAAACAGTTGGTTAAAGTGGATTCTCTTTATACCTTTCTTCTTCACCAAATTAAGCACTCAATACTGTTTCAGTTGCAACCCGCAAATTTTGCAATGTTGTGTTGACATTTTCATTTAACTTTCTGATTTCTTTAATCTTTTCTTAGACCTTGAGAAGGCATTCCACCTTGGATTTAGCTTAATCTCCCCCTTGTGCCAGGAATCCCTGCCTGGATACTTCTTCATATAGCTTAAAATTTTTTTCAACCTTTGTTTTTTTTAAAAAATACTTTTCTGTTCAGTCCAGTTGTACATATGTTCAATCACTTACGTTATCCACGGGTCACAGATGTCATATTTCTTTTTTTCCCCCAGTGTTTTTTCTCTCTATACTCACACTGAACAGTTTCTAGTGCTGGGACCTCCAGTTATCTGATCTACTCAGCATCTATTCTGCTGTATCCATCCAGTACATTTTTCATTTTGTATGTTTTTTTCATCTCTACCACATTGATTTGAGCCTCTTTTATAGCTCTCATTTCTCACTTCATCACATCCATGATTTTCTCCACCTTCATAATATAGAGCGTATTTATATTAATACTCTTGGCTGTTAATTCCATCATTTCTAAGAGTCTATTTCTATTGATTGGTATTTCCCTTGTTCTGAATTATCTTTTCACGCTTTATTTTTTTGTATGGTAATACTATTTGATTGGAAACTGAACACTGGTATTTTAGTTGGGTGCTGGATTTTGTTCTATTCTTTTAAATGTTGTTGGATTTTTTTTAAGGGAGTCAGTGAAATTATTTGAATTAGTTTGATTCTTTCAAGTGTTGCTTTTAAGCTTTGTTAGGTCAGGTCTAGAGCAGCCTTTAGTGTAGGGATAATTGAAGCCTACTACTATGAAAATATCTTTTTGAGGACTCTGATCTCTGAGGTATTAGAAGTCTTTTCCCACTGGTTGGAGAAAACATGAATGAGTCCCATTTCCTGTGCAAGTTGTGATGATTGTTCGAACTACTGCTTTTTGGTGGTTCTTTCATTGATCAAGGATAGTTTTTTCTCATGCTTATGCAGATCAGAATTCAGTCAAAGATTCAAGGGCACCTTCTGAATCTCTCTCTCTCTCTGCATACCATGTTTAGCTAGTGTCGTTGCTTGCGGTTTCCGAACTTCTTGGTTTACATGAACTTATTTTGTCTCTCCTATTGAGCAAGATGTCTAGGGTTGTTTTGGGTTCCCCTTCCTCACTCCAGCCCGCATGACTCCAGGAAACAGGCCACGATGATAGCAAAGCTCACCTTATTTGCTTTCCCTCTGTCGGGAATCAACATTTTCACTTTTGCACTGCCTGTCCAATATCTGAGAGCCATTCTTTCATAGTTTGTCTGGTTTTCTACTTGTTTAAAGATGGAAAGTAATCAGTCCTTGTTATTCCATCATGGCTAGAAAATGAAGTCTCACTTTATATTAATTTTCATATTTTTTACAAACACAAAATGCTTAATAATGTAAAAACTATATATATTTTAAGGAAAGTACAGTTTTTTCTCTGGGCAGAGAAGGTGTTATGTTAACTCAAGCAGAGGATGATCAAGTAGTGTAAAAAAATGTCAGACTATGTATGGAAAGATGAACAGACACCCCTTTGACATTTCATATGGCTTCTGGCAATGCGGGGCGGGGGGCTTACTATAGAAACACCCAGATCTGTGGCATTTCCAGGTTTCAAAGACAATGAATTAAATATAACTTCAAAATATTTGGTCCTTATGCTAAATAAACCATACGCACAGAAGACCAAAGCATTTTGATCTAAAGTGGTTAGAAAAATATGAAAGAATAAAAAGAATAAGGCTGTTAAGAGAGCATGATTTAGCATACCTGTGCTTGTTCCAGAAGAAACCAGACATGAGCAAGCAGTCTGAAAGCAAGAGAAAGAGTATTTTATAACCACAATGATTAATATTATTTCCAAGGAAAATGCTTACTAACTGGACACTTGTAAAAAAATGTTCTATTTAATAACGGTTATTATCTATTTTAAAGATGCCTTGTGATTAAAAAAAATACTCTTCTGAGACAGCACAAAACCTCAGTAGTATTTCTCCTTCTCATTTTTTCCTCATTTATTTGCAATCCTTAACCACAAAGTAAAGCAAACAAGAAAAATAATAAATATACTGAGCATGTACTTAAGTAATTCTACTCCTAACAGTTCCTTGAAATGACATACTGCTTCCACAGGTCCGATTAGCTTGTGTTTCTGAGGTTAGACAGTTCATATGTAAATTATGTTTCCTTCTCTGTTTGACCAAACCTTCCATGAAGACACACCTCTTCGTTCTAGCATTATCATGTAGCAGGTGGCTCGGGCTCAGAACAATGTGGACTGCAGGTGCGGTTTGTCCAGGGCTCGGCTAGCAGCCCCACCACACCGCACCCGTGAGTTTTGGGGGCCGCCTTGCCATGCCTGGAAAGTCTCTGCCGTAAGTGACATGCAGCAGCATCAAAACTATGTCATGAAAGAATACCAGGCTTTCTGGGACGGGCCCACTTCCAGCGGTTGACTTGGTTGACTGGGGCCTAACCACATTTGTTCTTATCAGATTATCGGTCTAGAATTTCAACTTCAAAACTAGGAGACTCCAGAACCAGCCAGAAGAGCTGGGAAAGCGAGTGAAGGGGAGAAGACGTGTGTGAGGCTTCGGGAACCTTGGCCACTTCCCCATTCACGTCCTTGCTCCCCTCTTCTCTTTAGGGGCTGACTGGCAGTGAAACTCTGAAAATGAAAGAAGAGTCAGCCTGGATGGCAAACTGGGGGTAAGTGCAGCCGGGGCAAAGCAGGGTAAGATAAGCACCTGTGACGTGTCGCTGAGTCTCTCTGAACTTCCCACTTCTTGTCTATCAAATGTGTCTCTAATACCCACTAGGCCACAATCGACGTGAGGAGTCCATGACAGAATGGCTGGGAGGAGCCTTGAAAAGCTCTGGCACCGAGTAAGTCCTTTTGTTTGTTCGGAGCCTACTCCCGGGCGTACAGGAAAAGGGATCCTGAGAATCAGCCCAAGACGTAGCCCTAAAGCTCATCTTCCAGAAAGACAACCAGCTTCCGGACACGCCAGTAAGTGGCCTGTAGCACACCGTAGTACAGACAGCTGGGGGATGCGCCCTATGGGAGCTGGGGAAAAGTTAGCACCTTCTGAGTAAACTTTTTCTTAAAAGACCAAATACTTAAGTAAATATTTTAAGGCTTATAGTTGCCATTCCAAATACACCCTGCTGTTTTAGCACCAGAGAAACCTCAGACAATATGTGAATGAAGCATGTGTGTGTTCCAATAAGGCTGCATTTTAGATACTGGCATCTACATTTGGAAGAAATGCATCAATTCCTCCGAACTCCTGAAGTGCCAACACTCAGACAAGATGAGGCAGATGCTGTGGCACTGGCGTCAGGTAGGCAATACCTCCGCAGAGCAGAACGGGGTCCCAACTACTCACGGGCTACTCTGGGAGAAGCAGCCACAGCCAAGCGCGTTCCCCAGTGGGTTTCCTCAGATTCCCAGTGCACCCTAGAACAGATGCTAACGCGAGGGCCACCACAGGACACTGATTGAGGCGACTCTTCCTCACCTTCATTCAGGGTCTTTTAGTTCATTGACAAAAGGTCCAGCTCTTTGCAGAGCTGCCGCCCCCCTGGCTGTCAGGGCTGGAACACTGACACTGCCCCTTCCAAACTCTGATCCTAAGTTGAGGACCGCGCCAGAGCAACACTGGCGTTTCAGGGCAAATATCGAGGGTAAACATCTCAGCCCAAACTGGCTTCTGTGACTTGTTCATACAGTTTGCACTTATTACCTTTAGCTGCTGTGACCTAACAGCGTGAAAAGCTATTTCACAGTGTAACTAAAGCTGAGTTAAGAAGGGAAATCTGCTCCACGTATAGCGAGTCGCATCATTCCAAGTGAGACGAGTAACTTTGGGTGACTCATCGCCTTGGATTATCCTTTTGAATTATCCACATTTCTCTTTTTTCGTTAATGCAACTGAAAGCTGGCATCGCCGTCACATCTCAGTCCAGGGGAGTGTGGCCGAGATGGCGAGAAGGGGTCGATTGATTATTGTTTGTGAAGGGGTACTCTGAAAAAGAGAACAAAGCTTTCAAAAAGCCAACTCAGAGATAGCATCTCCTTCCGCAGAGCCTAACTGTGCTGGCGTCATCGTCAATGTCAGTTTGTAAAGCATGTATTGAGTATCTAGTAGGATGAAGAGGGGCACTCCACGCTGTAACCACAGACGCCCAGGCAGGGAGAGAAGATGTCACGCTGTCACGCGAGTGAGACGATAACAGGAAATGGAGCAGGACCTAGAAGCTCTGAGTAGCGACTACGTTCTCACTCTATGCTAGGTCCATGCTAAGTTGTATATAGAGAACTTCAACTCTCCTAAGAATCATCGCGGGTAGTTCATCAGCTGACTTTCAAAGTGAAGAAATGTGAAGTGGGTAGGTGTTAAGTAAATTGTTCATGACCTATTATAAGGTAGGACCAAGGCCAAGCCTGGTCTCTCTGATTCCAGGGCTGTGCTCTTTCACTGCACTCTGTTGATCGCTAAAACTGGCTTTTCAGATCTAGGGCAGGAAACAGACATGATGACCTCCGATTACTGTACACCGAGTAAGGACGTTTTCAAAGACGACTAGCGGCCTGTGAAAAGGACTCAGGAGCCAACTCGGAGGGACTCAGTGGCCCACAAAAGCCTCCATATGAACGAGAACAGTGGGCTAAATACATCAAATATGATTCGACCCATGAGTTTATCATTATACTTTTAAAGCTAAGCACATGTTGATCTTATTAATGGGTGCTAGCAAACCCGTGCATTATTTTGAATCAGGCATTTACACTGCCTTCTTAAACCACAGCCTCAGATGACCAAGTGAGAGATGTACACAAATATCTCAGGGAAGAAATAAAGAAGGACACATGCAGTATGAACACCACGAGTTGCAACCCTTTAGTGAATGAACGAATCTAGACGTGGTCATCAGTGGCGGCGCCCATGAAGCAGACCGAGCCAGGCAGCCGTGTCTCTCGGTAGACAGCACAGAACCACAGATGAGGTGGTCTCACCAAAAGCAAAACAGAAAGCCAGAGCTGAAACCTGAATCTGATTAAGTCTCTAGATGAACTACTAATTTAGAGTAAACACAGACGTCTGGGCACAGGTAGAGAATAGACCAGTATTGCACAGAACAATAGGAGTGCAACCGGCAAAATGCAGAATGTGGGAAATACTCCAGGGAAAACAATCTATTTTCTTCGAAAAATAAATTGTTAGAAGAAAAGATCAAGGGGGAACCTGTAGAATAAAGGAGACTGAAAGTCTGTATCGATCACTTACAGTATCTAGTCCCACTTAGAGCTTTACTCAAACAAGCAAAATCCATTTATCCCGATGACCAGATAATTGGAAACTGGAGCACTGAGTAGATACTTGTTTCTTCTAACGAGGTTTTGTTTGTTTTGAGGTGTGATCATTTTATTGTGTCTAATGTTTTAGAAATACATACTGAACTGTTTACAGGTGAAGTAGTATGATGTTTCAACTTGCTTCCAGAAAGAGGGACAGTAGATGTGGCGTGGGTGAAACAAGAGTGGGTGAGGAGACTGGGGGATGAGGATGGGGTTCCGGTCATATAATAATTGTATCTGCTTTTGTATATGTTGACATTTTTCATAATTAAAAGATACAACCATATAACACACACACGTAAGATTTAAAGACACACAAATCCCACTGCTTGGAATTGATCCTATGGAGACAGAGTGGTATCAAACCATAGGCCTATGTGTGTTATACAGATTCGAACATAGGCACTTAACACACTGCGAAGAGAGAGAAAAAGGGAGGCAGAGAGAGACAGAGATGGAGATAAAGATAGAGAGGAGAGAGTTGAGGCAGACAGAAGGCAGCAACTAAAATGGCGCCCTGGAGAGAATGAAGGTGGAGGCAGTGCCTCTCACAGAACGAGCACCTCACTGTGACTGGTGTTTCAAGATGAGGCTATTTCACTCCACACAGCTCATAACTGCACACTCCTCAGCACCTGGTGCTGAGCCGAAGACGCAGAGACCCATTTCGGTGTGACCGGACGAACAGGCCAAGAGACTCTGCCAAGATAATAAAGCCCGTCAGCCTTCCTAGAGGAGTGTGAAGGGCGGTTTAGACTCTATGGGCTTTTCGTCTTCTGTGCTAGTCAAATAACCTAATAAAAAGTTGTAGAAGTCCACCGCACCCAGTGCATGTGGCAGAGACCTTCAGGTCAAAGCAGAGGGAATGAACATCGGGAAAGGAGACTTGGGTCAGTTCGTGGAGGCCCCGGAAGGCCAAACTGAGCAAATTGGATTGTGTGCCGTCATTTAATGTTTGGGGGTAGGATGAGACGAGATCATGGTGAACTAATATTTTGGGAGACGAAAGTGGCCGTGAGGGACAACGTGACCTGGATTGGGCTGGAAAATAAGGATTCCACTGTTACCACTACAAATCAGACAAAGACAAGTAGTGTCTGAAATGAGGTGAAAGCAGCACAGACAGGAACACAGAAGAGTGTGAGGGAGAACTGCCAGGGTTCAGAAGTGATTACACAGACAAAAACAGACAGAAGTGGAGTTGAGCTTGCTGCTGAGGCCTGGAGCAAGGCGGACTGGGAGGCATTTTTTTGGTAGCAAAAGACAGAACTGACTGAAATATCTGCGAAAAGATGTTGACTGGCAGGTTGAACAAACTACAGTTCCTCCTCAAGATGGTATATTATGGAGTTATCACAAAGAAGCAAGGAAGATCTCCATGCATTGACGTGAAATAATCTCTAGGACATATTGTTAAGTGAAAAAGGCAGCAGAGCAGTGTTTAAAGCACATGCTATATTTGTGTAAGATATCCATGTGGAGCACAACTCTTTTTCTCATTTGTTTAGTATTCACACACGCAATGGACAGATAAACCCAAACCTGATAACCATGATTACCACAAAGGGAGGAGCTCAAGTTGGGGGCAGGGAGCAGAATAGAAGCAAGTCTTTTAGAGTATCTCTTGTTTATAGGATTTTGGCTTGGAACCACGTAAGTGCTTTACATACATAAAAAGTAAAATTAAATTTTAAAAAGGGAAAGAAATTCAATCCCTAAAATTGAAAAAAAAATGAAGCAAAGGAATCAAATCATGCATCCATTTGGTAACATAACCGTACAGAGAGAAATTTCTTCAAGTGACTTTAAACACAATACTTCAACTACCTCCCTAGTAAGACTCTCTCAAAGGGCAAAAGGGAGCAGACAGATCTTACGACTGCATTCAGCACCTTCTTACTCACCCTGAGATTGTTCCTTTGAGGCTGTTACAGAGCTAACATAGGGTCCTGCAAGTAATTATGTTAATGTTACAGGGACCAGGATTTTCAGAGTCGGAGGAAAGAGATGACGTTACAAAATCAAAGATGTTAAGTAAAAGCCCTACACTATGAAATTCGACTCTGAAATATCAATAGGCGCTCGTCGTTTTTCTTTTTTAAAAAGATGTGTTTTCTAGCTCTTTCACGAAAAAGAAAGGACGCAATAACTGAGTAGCAGCGAGGAAACACAGCCCTCAGATGTGCTCTCTTAACACTTTCAAGAGGAATGAGAGCTCCTTGGAGAAATGCTCGACTCCAGGTCTGGGTTTAGAATTGTGCAAGATGAGCCTGAAACATCTCAGCAAGCCAAAAATCAAGAAATCCATCAGGACAAAAGGAAACAGAAGCTAACTTGAAAGGACCCCCACTGGCCCAAGATGAGACAGTTTTAGTAACGAAATGAATAATGACTACAATGGACCAAAACACATTAAAAATATAAAAATCCATGAGTTCATAACAATACTTACAAGGCTTGATTGGTCACCACTGGAAGTTGCTAGGATACCAACTCATTTTGAAAATTGATGTTTTTAAAGGGAAGGCATCAAACGTTTATCTTGCCTTTTTTGTATACACTGTTATTCAAGGTAACTAAATGGTTGATGAATAAAATTCTTGATAGAAAAACCCCAATGAACGAGTGTGCAAGGAATACCGGATTTACCAAAACAACCGTTTTGCAGCTCTTAATGAAAGGCTGCATATAAGCTGTCACCAGCAACGGCTATTAAAAGCGTCAAGTGAAGGGTTGTGAGGGGCCTTCTCAAAGCAGGGCCTGAGGCAACGCCATCCGAAACCACCGAGCAATCGTACTGTCACTCATCGTGGAGCTACCAGATGCTATTTGTCTCGTGAGGCCGCGTGACGTAAAGCACATGGCAATGCTGTGAAGTACTCTGACCCGAGATTTCAACCTGAATCCGACCAGAGGGGTCTCTAGATGTAACTACCGGGGTGAGAGAAACGAGTTCAGCGGCAACACGAGGAGACAAGCAAGTGGAGAACACAAGACGTTCTTCACGGCGCATGACATGGTAGCACCAACTCAGCAGCAGCGAAAGACTCGAGACAAGTTCAAATGCAATGCATGTGCTTGTTTGGATTCCAGTTCTAACAGATCAATTATAACATGATGCCTTTGAGAAAAGCGGGGAACACTGAACATGCATTGGGTATTAATGATGTTAATGACTCTTTGTTAATTTTGTTTGATGCGATCATGGCCTAGTGAATAGATGTACAGACACCTACACACAGTGGCATACATGCATCAGTGTGTACACATACAGCGTTTCCTTGTGAGTTCAAATGAAAAGTCAGCACTGCGACTGAGAAGAGACAAGGCGGCGAGAAAAGCCCATTCTGGGAGCAAGTGTGTCATCTGTGCCCGCGAAGTTCCTTGAAAGATGCAGGACGAGGGGCGGAGGCACAGCAGGCGGCGGGAGGTTCAGGCTGGGAGCTCAGAGAAAACGTCTGAGCCGGGAGAGATTTGAGGCGGGGGGGAGGTCACAGATCAAAGCACAGGGGTGGGTGGTCAACTGAGTAAGATGGAGTCAAGTGCGCGATGGCGGACAGCGCTGGACCTTTAGCGGTGAACATGACGTGGCAGACGCGTGATGACTCCTAGCGATGCACGCCTGGGATTTACGCCATGTCGTCATGCCATGCTACTTCAGTAGCACAAAAATAAGTCGGAGGGAAAAATTGTAATTGGAAAGCAAAGTCTTGGGATTAGGTCAGTTCACTGGGAAAGGAGAAGGCAGAGCCAAGTCTAATGTCAGGGAATGTGTGCATCACGGGGAGGTGTTGGGGTGCAGGCAGCAGAGGTGGGGGTGAGGAAGCAAGAGGAAAAAGAAAGTCAAGCCCAACAGAAGAAAGAGAGACAGTCGGGAAAGCCTAAGGGAGCCCCAATAGTCTGGCCCCGGAGGCTACACAAGGAGAGCGCCGGGAGGAGGGCGGTCAGAGCCGAGCGCTGGGACGGGACGGAAGAGGATCAGGCCCTTGAACATGCAGCTGCTATCCCTGCAGTCCTACTCGGGTCCAAGTGAATCCCAGCTCACTCGACCTCAGAAATAGCCGTGAGCCCGCACAGAGCAGACGCCAGCCGCCATCTGGCCCTCATTCGTCCCCTCCTTCCCTCCCCACCGCTTTGGTCACTCATTTGGCAATGGCCACCGAGGCCCTGCTCCCAGCCGAAGCCCCGCTCCCTCTGCAGACCCTGAGACCAGCAAGGCAGCTGCGCTCCAGAAGCTGCGCGTAGTGAGGAAGACAGGCCTGGAGGAAGAATCACGACGCAGCATTAACACTCCAGCTTGGGGGCAGACACGGCAAATTGAGGTGAACTAGAACAGAACGTAACGGTCACGTGTGCGCACAGAGCAGGGATGGGGCTTGCCGGGAAGCCCTGCGAGGCGGCGCTATTCGTCAGCCCTTTCTCCATACAAGGAAACTGAGGTGCAAGAAGTGAGGCAGCTTGTCTCGGCCTGCTGGACAGCGTGGGAGCTGAGCAGAGTTCAAGGGTGGGTCTCTGAGACTGGGGAGTTCAGGCCCCACCCACTCTGCCATCCTGCCGGCGGCCTCTTCAGAGCGCCCCTCTCTACTGCGCCGCAGGGTGCACGTCGGGGGCACAGAGCAGGTGCCCACCGAGTGTCTGCAGAAGGAAGAAATGAGCCACGCAACGTCACAGCCTGGGAAAGGCCCCTCGGCTCACTGGGGTGAGCGTGGCCTTGTGTGGGGCCGCTGGGGAGGGCGGCTGGGGAAGACACACGGACGCCGCTTCCTGGAGAGCATCGCCGCTCTTGTGGGCCTCCATTACCATGAAGAGCTGGAAGCCCTGAGAGCAGCGGGCAAGGGCCAATGGAGTCCCAACCCTAGGGAGCTTGGACTCCGAAGCAGGGGTTCGGGCCCAGGTCTGGGGGCTCCAACTGCACCACCAAGCAGAGCCTGAGTCTGTCAAAGACTTGGCGTGAGGTTGTGCCGGCCCTCTGAAGATGGAGAGGGAGGAAAAAGAGGACAGAGGAGGGGGAGGAGGGGGATGGAGGGAGAGGAGATGACGGGGAGGGGGAGAGGAGGGAGGACAGCACCGGCTGACCTGGGCAGCTGACGGTGCTGGCGTCAGCTGGTCCCCGACGACCGTCCTGGAAGGCAGGTGTAAACAGAGCTTGACAGATGCTTCTCAGAGCCACTGAGTGACTTTTTGAGGTCACAGAGCCAGGATTCGGATTCAGGCTGCCCCCCCCAGACAGGGCTCTAGCCACTATACCTGACTAGTCTTGGGCTCTTACTAGGGCCAAGGCTGGGTCGGGGCCAGGGGTTCTGACCTCTTCGTCCTGTAGCAACCCAAAGCCGGCCTGCAGGGAGCCTCGTGAGCTGAGCAGAGCTGAGCACGTGTTCAGACGATGATGCAGGGTGGCAGAGAGGAGGCCGGGGTGGGAGCAGCATGACCTGCAAACCGCTGGGGTCACTGGCCCCTCACCAGATGCTACAAGGCCTGGGGTGGGGGGGTGGGTTTCTCTGCACCTTTTACAAAGTCTCACTTGATTGGTATGTCACGTCGGGGAAAACAATTGGGGGGGGAGAAGACACTTCTTCATCACAGAGGTTTTCCCCAGAAGATTAAGCACTTCTCTCCACTTCAATGCACATATATTTTCCAGATGTCCACTGGTCTTTCTGGAATTTCCATGAAGAATTTCAGATATTCCAAAAAGAATGCTCAGATATCACAGTGTTGCTAACATATGGGGCCCAGATCTCCCGGCTCCACCTCGTCGCAGTCCCTGCGCTGGGGTCCGCCCTGCTTGCTGAGGGGCACTCGAAGGACAGTGGCTCCAGCCCCCAGGCTACTCCTACCCCACAGCTGGGCCTGGTGGTCCTTCCACCTAGTGCCTCAGACCCAGCCCAATCCCCAGACCGACCCACCACCAGGTCCTGCAGGCCCAGCACTGGGCCGGCGGCGCCTCCCTTGGGTCTGGCGCCTCGGCTACTGCCCGAGAGAACTGGGCAGCCTCTATGCTCACCCCAACACTGACCATCTTAACAGCCAGCCTCTGCCTCGAGTCCCATCATGCGTGTGGGCCTGCCGCTATGGCACGCCCTTAGCGCCGGAGCCGGCCTGCATGAGACGGCACCTGGCACGGAGCGGTCCTCAGAGCGCACTGCTTGTTCCTGCCCGCCCTTCTCTCTGGAACGGGCTCCTTGGCCCCGGGACAGGTCTGGCCACTAAAGAGAGGTTTCAGACAGGACTGCACAACTAGCTTAAAGTCCAGCAATGCCCACAGGCCTGCCCCTTGGCTGAAGAGCTGTAGAGGCTTCACTTGGTCTCTTGCTTTCTTCATACAGAAAGTGGGGAGGTAGCGTCGCCCCTCACCAGATTGCTGGGAAGGTTTGGAGAGAAGCTATGTGAAGTGTTTCTGTATGTGTCTTCCCTTGCCTTGGTTATTATCATCGAGTTACCCTGGGGTTCTCAAAAGGGCTGACCATTTCCCAGAAGGCACCTGGGCCTGCTTGCAGGCCATTCTCAAGACACTCACTGGCCTCTACCCTGGCCAGTGACCGCACCCAGTATCCAGGGCCAGGGTTTAGTCCTTCCTCGCTCCCCTCCCCCTGCCTGGCCGGGCATGCAGTCCCAAGTGAGCACGTTCCCTCCTCCCGGGCTGGATGGCCCCAGGCATGGAGAGCTGTGAGGAGGCACCAAGACGCTGGATGCATAGCAGGCCTGGAGAAGTAAGGCAGGCTGTGTTCCTGGGAACTAGGTGTGGCTGGACAACCTTCCAAAGGCCGGAAAGATCATTTCCCCTGAAGGTAGACCCCCCTAGGGAGAACGTGCAGAGAACAGGAAGGCAGCGGCGCTGTTTGCTTCGTGGGGGCGGGGGTCCAGCCATTGCAGCTCCTGACATAATCAAAACAGAATGCAGGCACCTCAGAGGCTCAGCGTCATATTCTGAGAGACAACAATGGTTGAGCAAGAGGATGGGCCTGCTGACCAGAGCCCCAGAGGAGCCCCGTTCTGCTGACCTGCCAACTTGGGCAGTGTCCAAGAGGGACTTCGGGCATCCCGTCAGAGCTGTTTTCCTTCTACACGTGAGGAAATGGGCAGCTCGTCTGTCTTCTGCCTGACTCTTTGGATAGAGCTGACCTAGTCACACACTAGCTGTGAACTTCAAAATTAGCCTCAAAGCACACGTACCCTGGTCAACAGGCCCAAAGGCCTTCCTAATGGCTGGGGACCAGAGGGCTCGCGCTCATCTGCCCTGCTGTCTGAGAACGGTCTCCTCACCTGCCTCCAGCACCGGATGCCTTCGTCTTGGGTTCCTCAGTCTGAGCTAGACAGCACTGAGCGCTCGGGCTGCCCTCAGGTCTCACTGCCCCTCTGGACTCTGGGAAGAGGACTCCTGAAGCCCAGCCAGGCCAGGCGCTTCCGCATCGCCCACTCCAGCATGTGGACTCTCGGCCCTGGGATCCGGGCACTATGGCCCAGGAAGGAAATAATAACAGCAACGCAAGCTCCTTGGCACAGGGTATGACGTTTTTTACTTTTCAAATAAGGACCAGAACCCCGGTACTGATCTCAGCTGCAACTCCGCTGAGTTACACGACCCTGAGCAACTTCTTCAAACGTCAGTTTCCTCATCCATGAACCCGAGACTAGACGGGACATTGTAGCTAAGCGCCTGGCGACAGGAAGAGCAATCGGTAGGGAGAGAGGCCATCCACTCACCTGGCCATCCTCACCGTCCTTCCCGCGGCCGCCCCAGAGCGCTGAGTGCGGATTCGCCTTAACGCCAGGGGAGGCGGACAGAGAAAATGCCGGTCTCCCCAGAGGACACCTGAGAACGGGCGGAGCACTTGTCCCAAGCCACAGGGAGGGAGCAGCAGAGCCTGCACTGCGCACTTCTGTTTCTGGTGTTTACTCAAATCTAAGGCCAGAAAGGAACTGAGAAGGCATCAAGTACAATCCCATCCTTTCAGAGTTCAAGAACGGAGGCCAGAGAAACCCGGGATGCTTCACAAGGTCAAAGGGCTAGTCTGCCTCGGAGCACAGCCCGGTCTCCTGCCTCCCAGATGAGGGCCCAGTCAGCAACGCGACAGATTCCCTTGCAAAATCAGCACTCTGTTCCCAGTTCAGCAAACGTGGCCATCCGAGGCGCACAGCTACCGCAACTTTCTAGGAAAGCGCCTGAGTGGTAAGTGTAAAGGCCTCCTGAGATGACAGGCCCACCCTCAGAGCATCAGGGTCTTCCTTAGATGCGCGGCTTCTGTAATTTGAAAGCACGTGTCAAAGTCAAGGCCACTGGTATTCAAGAGTGTGCCATCTTTGAAGTGGACCTCCAGTATTTCAGGAATGTCAAGCATGAGCTCTGAGAAACACCCCACTTGGCAGTTCCTTCTAAGGCAACAAAGACAGCTTCATGAGGCCCAAGGAGCACAGGATATTATTGTTTACATGCAACCCTTATCCCACGGCTGCTGGAAACTGAGCCAAATTCCACAAGCTCTTTCTTTTCTTTTTTAAAATTGTATTACTTTGTATTGAGCTCATGTTGGTTTACAACCCTGATTATGATTCAGAGGCGGAGGATTGCCCCACACCACAGTCACCATCAAGGCACCCGCAGCCCTCTCCCACAGTCCATGTGCGCCCCGCCACAGATCTTCTCTTACAAGAGACCCTTGGCAAAACAGAGAAGGCCAGCATTGCTGCTTGGCCTGCTGTTCTTCCTGGAAGTCAGCTCCATTTGGAAAGGAAAGATGTGGTCCTCAGAACTGAAATGCCACCCTGGGGAGCTGCACCGGGCTGCTGCACTTGCGGTTAATGGGAAGATGCAGCAGTTACATGAGCGCCATCTTTGCTGCAAATGAAGAAAACCACAGGGGGAGGGGTGGGGCTGAATACTTCACTCATCAATGTAAATAAAAAGAGATCCCTGCTACCTCGAAGTTAAAGGGCTCCCAAATCCAAAGGGTTTCTGATAAAATAGGAAGGAAGGATGTTTTCTAGAAAAGCAACACCTTGGAGTCTAAAGGCACTCCTCTTCCCTTGGAAGCATCAGCACAGCACACGTGTCCCCCGCTGCTGCGCTGTGAGGCTGCGGTGGTGGCAGAAGCACGTGACGGACGGAAGCGGCCTGTCTCCAGGCCCACGGGTTGCCCTGGCTCAGCACACAAATCCAGAGGACCTTGCACGGCTCCGCCAGCATCCACGGCTCCGCCAGCATCCACGGCTCTGCCGGCATCCACGGCTCTGCCAATGCCAGCTTCTTGGTGCCCACGTCTCCTGATACAAACAGCCACGGCCGTTGAGACGGCAAGCCGGCCCCATGGCACATTTGCCGGGATTTGGCTGTAAAGGAGAAAGGCTTTTCCAAAAGCCCCATCTTTGTGGCACATCGCCAAAGGACAACAGCATTCCAGAGTCAGTCACTCTTCCTGCTTCCACCCAACACTCGCTAACGGGCCGGGACAGCGCCGAGTCCCGGCCGGAGAGGTGAGCGAAGCGGGAAGCCGTCCCTGTGTTTGCAGAGGATGGGGCTTGGTGCGGTGAGAGAGGGGCCCAGCAATCGCGAAGAGTGCCTCAGTGGGCACGGGGTTGGGGCGCGTGTGAATGAGAGATGTGAGAAGGAAAGAAGCCGGCTGGCAGGGCGCACACTCACATGCCCCGGGAGCGGGAGCTGCTGGATGGTGAAGGGTTGGGGCCATTTTCTCATCATGAATGAGTATATTCATGGAACACACGCTTGTTGTTAAAATGACGCAATGCCTTTTGCAAAAAGCTGCATGGAGTAGAAAGAGCAGGGCTCCATAACTAAGTTAGCATTCATTTGTAAGACTTCTGAGGCTTCTAAAGAACAGGGATTCTGTCTGTGTCTAATTGGGGTTCAATAGCTCGGACAAAATCAAGAACTAGAGGAGTTTGATACGGCTCTTTTTAAATCCAAATTTCTACCAGCCTAATTTCTTTGCAAGCTATAAATTATAAGTTACCTTCAAAAGATTTCAAGCAAAAGCCCATAAGCAAATTAGAATATAATTAATCAGATACTGTCAGCTTCATTAGATAACGCCCGGTGCAGCGCCAGCGCTGAGTCCGGTCAACGAAGCCACAAGGCAAGCACTGCGCTTCTTTCCAGCCTGTCGATGAGGCGTTTTACACAACAAAGCGCGTCCACTAGACCGGTAGAGCGTGTTGCGGCGACACGCATGTTACACCGTGCTCTGAATGATGCTAATGTGTCTGTACCACTAACTGAGGGTCTTCTATGGTTCAGAAGAGATTTATCATTAATTTCCAATGTCCTGAATATGTGCCGAAAGAATTTTAAGCATTTTATTTTCTCTTTTTAGAAAAAGAGGCAGTCAGCCCAGTTCTTACTGGAATTAGAAAACTGCAAACTGATGCCTTCTCCGGACGCAACCGCGGACCCAGCACGGACTCCAGAGATGCAGTCTGCCAAACAGCATAGAAGACAAGGGCGGGCTGCGAGGAAACCAGGCTGGGAGTGAGAGAGTAGGGCTGGGGAAGACAGCCCCCACAGAAGGACAAGAGCAAAGGACAGGTGGGTGCAGTTCTTAAAACCTGCGCCTTTCCCCTTACTCTTACTGCCTTGAAAGACCATTTTCTGTCTCTCTGCCGCCGGGAGGCACACCAGCGTTAGGCCAGCACCAACGAGAGGCGGCAGGCCAAGTTTGTAGTGCAAGTCGGGGCTGGCTGGATAAACAGTGCGTTGGCTGCATCTTTCCCGACCTGCGTCCAGGTACCAGCCCCTCAAATATACAGGACTGCCACTGATAGGGGCTTCTCTAAAGAAAAGCAGTGCCAACACTGAGGAACCATCTGTAACACTAGAGCTTTTCTCCCTGGAGGCATGTCTTCTCCATAACACTCCATAAAGGAGGTGTCTATTTAGCTCTTCTGCCCATTTTTTCACTGTGTTATTTGCTTTGTTTTTCTTGAGTCATGAGTTCTTTCTAGATCTCAGATAGCAGCCCCTTGTCAGATGTATGGTGTGCACATCTTTTCTCCCATTCAGTGGGGTGTCTCGTTGAATGATAGTTTCTTTTGCTGTGAAGAAATGTTTTAGTTTGGGGTAGTCCCATTTGTTTATATTTACTTTTGTTTCTCTTGCCACTGGAGATGAATTCACAAGAACATCACTGGGGCCAATATTGTGGAGGGCTTTGCCTATGTTTTCTTCAACGCATTTTATGGCTTCACATCTTACATCCATGTTTTAACCCATTATGTGTTAATTTTTGTGTAAGGTGTGAGATAGTAATATAGTTTCATTCTTTTACATGTGGCTGTCCACCTTTCTGAACGCCGTTTGTTAAAGAGACTGTCCGTTTTCCAATGTATACTCTTGGCTCCTTTGTTATAGAATAACTATCCATAATGATGTGCAGGTTAATTTCTGGGCTCTCAACACTATTGCATCAGTGTGTGTGTCTGTTTTTATTCCAGTATTGGACTGTTTTGATTACTATACCTTTGTAGTATAGTTTAAAATCTGAGCATGTTATACCACCATTCTTCCTCTTTTTGGGTCAGGATTGCTTTGGTTATTCAGGGTCTTTTGTAGTTCCATACGAATTTCAATTCTGTCTGTTCTATATCTTTGAAGAATGCCATTGGAGCCTTGATAGGGATTGCATCGACTCTATATATGACTTTGGGTAACTTGGTCATTTGAACAGTGTTAAGTCTTCTAATCCATGAGCAGGGGGTAGCCTCCACTTCTTTGTGTCTTCTATTATTTAACAATGGCTTCTAGTTTTCATAGTATAGAACCTTTACCTCCTTTGGTATTTTATTCCTAGGTATTTAAATTTGGGGGAGACTGATTTCTTCTCTCTCTTCTATTTTGTTCATATATAGAAATGCAACTGATTTTCTTAAATTCATTTTGAACCTCCCACTTTACTGTATTTATCTATTATTTCAATTAAGTTCTTAGTGGAGTCTTTAGGGTTTTCTATGCATATTATCATGGCATTTGCAAATAGTAATAGTTTTATGACTTCTATCCAATTTTAGATTCCTAATTGCTGTAGCTAGTGCAATACTATGTTGAAAATGGTGCAAGTAGACATCCTTTTCTTGTGCCAGATCTTCAAGGAAAAAATTCTAATCTTTCACCATTGAGTATGATGTTACTGTGGGTTTATGATAACCTTTATTATGTTGAGGAATGTCTCATCTATCCTCAGTTCTTTGAGGGTTTTTATCATAAATGGATGTTGAATCTAATCAAGTGTTTTCTCCGCATCTACTGATATGATCATATGATTTTTTCTTTCCTTTTGTTGAAGTGATGAATTACATTGATTGTTTTTCAGATGTTGAACCATCCTTTTGTTCATGGAATAAATCCCACTTGGTCACAATGTGTAATTCCTTTGAGGTATTGTTGAATTTTGTTTGCTATGATATTGTTGAGGATTTCTGCATTTTTGTTCATAAGGGATATTGGTCTGTAATTTTCTTCTTTGTGATGCCTTTGTCTGGCTTTGGTATCAGGGTGATGTTAGCATCACAGAGTGCATTTGGAAGCTTTATCTCTTTCCAGTTTTGGAGAAGAACTTGAGAAGGCTAGATATTAGTTCATCTTTGAAGGTTTGGTAAACTCACTAGTGAAACTGTGGCAGACAAGGATTTTAAAGAAATTATTTTAACTATGCTCAAGAGTGTAAAAGAAAATATGTGCACCATGAATGGATAGAAAATCACAACAGAGAAATAAGGACTATTGGGAAAAGAAAGAACTCAAAAATTCAAGAATTGGAAAAAATAATACCTTAATATATTTTTAAAAAACACTGGAAAAGGGGCCTCCCTGGTGGCACAGTGGGTTAAGCAACACACTATGAAGCAAACCACAGCCACTGCAGCACGAGTTTGATTCCTGCCGCCGGCCAGGGAGGGGACCCACAGAGCACAGCAGACCTCTCCTACCTCGCCCGCTGCTCCCCTCAGCAGTGTGTTTCAGTCAGTCTGCCTGTTTTGCTCCCCACTCTGTCTCTGGTGAATCCTCTCACTGCCCTGACTCTGGCCTGTACCCCAGCTCTTGTATGTATAAATAAATAAATCTTAAAAAAAAAACACTGGGAATGTTCAACAGTAGAATGGAAATGAACAGAAAGTTTCAGTAAACTTAAGCTACAACAACAGAAATGTCTGATGTGACTAGAGCCTCAGGGACATATGAAACAACTCCAGTGGTCTCACGTATATGGAACTAGACCTGTAGTGGGAGGAGAAGCAGAAATGGAATAGAAAAATTATTGAATGTTCAATAACAAATTTGAAGAAAAACATAAAGAGTCAAGAAACTCAGCAAATCCAAAGAGGATGAAAAACAAAACTGGCAATATCTCAAACTACTGAAAATCAAATGTAATTAGAAAATCATAAAAGCAGCCAGAGAAAACGTTTTACAGAGCAGGAAAGAAGTTTAAAATATGACTGATATCAAAAGCAAAGGAGGCCAAAGAGAGAAGTCCAACATCTTTACTGCCATTCCAAAATTCTATACTTAGCAAATATATTCTTCAAGAATGAAGGCAGAAGAAAATAAAAATGTTCTTTGCAATCAGACCTGAACTGCAAGACGTGCTAAGGTGTGGGAGAGTCGCCGCACCACACCATTCCCCAGTGACTGGCTTCTGTCTCCCTGTGAGCCGTTTAGTTAAAGTTTGACCATAATCTGACCTGGTCTTGGAAGAACGCCCTGAAGTTCCTTCTGGCGCAAGGGAAATGAGCAGCCAGGCGAAGAGCTATCACAGGTCATTCTCATCCATCTCCCTAGGGTCAGCTGATCACAGCGCCTTCCACCTTCGACTCCGCCCCCTTAGGTTACAGCTGCCTGCTATAAAATGCCCTGCTGTAGTTGAGAATTGACCTCTAAGAGCAGAGTGCCCGCAGCCCATGCCACCTGTCAGCGACCCTCCGGTTCAGTGTCCTCCCTGGGAACCAGAGATGGGGGCTACTAATGCCGAGATGAGTTTGCTGTTGCTAGGTAATGAACTGCACCTCCTTGGGCCCGTCTCATTACCAGCTGACGACGACGTCCGGCGCGATGAGACCTCACAGCAGTGGTGGCCGCGGCGCCGCTGCCTGGATACCACTTGACCTGCCGACAAAAGGAAGTTGTTCGTCAGGGTGAAGGGAAATGAATCCAGATGCAAATCGACACCTATTTAAAAAAATAAAAGCAGAAGTGATAAACATCTTGGTAGATCGAAAAAATAAGTTTGTTCCTCTTAATTTAGTAAAATAGATGTTTAAAGCAAATTTGATGACTTTGTCCATAGACTTCATATGTAGATCTAATACACATAACTACAGGGGAAGAGGCAGGTCTCTACATCTCACATAAAGAATTCTAATGTCTTTGCTTAGACTGTGAAAAGTTAGCACGATATGGAATAAACCCGAGAGCACACACTGAAAAAGAGGAATAGCGAAAGAGCTGGTCACTTAAGTCTTGAGAAACTGGAGTGAAATACTTTGAAAAATTAAGTTAGTTTGTGTGTCCTAAACTTGAAATAGGCTAATTTTAAACTCCTTTGTCCTATCTTTGTTGATAAAATTGTTAAATGACTTTAAACACTTTCAAAGGCAATAAATGCACATTTTAAAGGTGTCAGTGACCCCCAATATAATGTGTAAGTCAATGCTATTCCAGTTAAAAATCTAGCATTGTGAAAAAAGAGATCAACCAAACACTAACACTGCTTTTTAAAACTTTTTCTCTTGAAATAATTATAGACTAACAGAAGGTTGCAAAATAGTTACTGGTGTCGATTCATTGCTTCTCTATCTTTCCCCAGTGGTGACATCTCACAGTGTCTGATTACCGTAAAATTCAGTTAGACTACAGTCATTCACCTCTCACTACTTTTTATATGCACTCATATAAAAAGCGTGTGAGAGGACTACAGCTTAATGTAATTTTGTCAAGTGTGTAGTCACACAATCATAATCACAATCAAAGACTGTAACATCCCACAAAGACCCTTCTTGCTACTCCTTCTTAGTCACACCCTCCTCTCGCCCCATCCCTGTCCCTCCACAACTACTAATATCATCTCTCTCTGTATATTTTGTCATTTCAAGGTTATGCAAATCAGACAGTATTGACCTCTTACGATAGGCTTTTTTCACGAAGCCTCACATCCTTAATACCCATCCAGAATTACACGGGGTGAATTACCAGAGTTTGTTTATCTATCAGCCATTTAAGGACATTTGACTTATTTTCAAATTATTTGTCAGTGAAATACATTTATTATGCATAAATTTTTGGTGACATTTGGCTCAACATCCCTCTTAGTCAGGGAAATGCAAATCAAGACCACAATGAGGTACCACCTCACACCGGTAAGAATGGCACACATTGAAAAAACCAACAAT
>JAGFMF010012044.1:375898-411603 GCA_019455555.1 Galemys pyrenaicus
GGACTGAGGTGATGGTGCACGGGTGAAATGGTGGTGGGTACTCCCTGGGGACTACAAATGATGTCAAATATAACTAATAAAAAAAATAAAAATAAAAATTGTTGGTGACATTTGTATACACGTTTTCACATGGGTATGAGTTTTCATTTATCCAGGACACATGTCCCAGGGTGCAGCTGCTAGATTTTATAGTAAATTACATGTTTAGTTTTATGAGAAATTTTCATATTTTTTCCATAGTGGCTATCCCACTGTACATTCCCATGAATAATGTGCTAGAGATATAATTTCTTTATATCCCCACCAGCATTTCATATTGTCACTATTTTTTATTTTAGCCATTCTACTAGGTAAGTAGACTTGTCTCGTTATGTTTTAACTTGCATTCCCTGATATGCAATGATGCAGGATGTCTTTCATGTGCTTATATGTATACGCCATCTCGGAACCCCCTTCAGTGAAACGCCTCTTCACATATTTGCCCATTTTGCCCATTAGCTAACTGGATGGTGTAGCTTTTTTTTTTCCTTGTTGAGTTTTGAGGGTTCTTTATACACTCCAGACACTAGCCCCTTGTTGCACATGTTATATGAAAATATTTTCTCTTAGTCTGTACTTTGTCTTTTATTCTTTGAACAGGGCGTTTCACAAAGGAAAAGGATTGCATTATTTGTAACTTTAATTTTTTTTAAGTTTAATTTCAGTGAGTTATGATTTATAAATACTTTCTTTTCTGGGTTATGCTTTTGGTAGCAGGTCTAAGAACTTTTCACCATGCCCAGATTTAGAAAATTCTTCCTAAGCCTTCCCCTAAAAGTTTTTTATTTTCCTTTTTCCATTATATCCATAAACCACTTTGATCAAGTTTGCTTTAGAACACATTCTGAACAAAACAGTCGAAGGCTAAGTTTTCACAATTTACTTCCTTGCAGGAAGAAATGCAATTGCTAAACAAGCGTAGAAAATTCAGTCTCACTAATCATCAAAGAATGCAGAATCGCAACGATAATGACGGCTTTATTTCTTAACCAGTTAAATCAGTGAATTGTCCTATAGAATTCCCCACACATGGATGCGGTTGATTCCACTGTTGTGGTGTCCTAAAATGTAGATGTCACCACTGTTTTAGGTACAGAGAAGCTCGCAGAGAGGAGGCTACCACTACTGAAAAGCCACACCACGCGGGACCACACCAGGAAGCGCCAGCGTCACGACATCGGGAAGCAAAAGGGGTGAGGGGGAAACGTGAGCCAAAACCTTTATCGTGGTCTTCTGAGACCAGGAATGGGAGGAACAGGGCAAGCAAACTGAGCAGGAGTGGGAGTGCCAGCTTGAGGAAGGTTGGCAGGCTCGCGAGCTACAGGGCTGGTGTCCTGGGCAAAGGAGCTTGCTCAGAACGGACTGGGGCGGGCCGGCTCGCGGAGCAAACACGGCCGCAGGCACGCTCTCATCTCTAGGAGTGCCTAATTCCAGGAGGAATCAAATGCATGACTAACCACACGTGCAGTCTCAGGGCGGGGCTTTTGGCGTTGGAGTGCTCAGCACCCGCCGTTGCAGTTACTGCACTGTAGTAACGTTTTCCCAAAGGCAGTAAGCCCAGAACAGAATGTTCTTTCTCCCGTAGACTGGCGGGATACCTCCTCTCCGAGCGGTCCGCTCGCAGGATGTGCGGAAAAGAAAAGCAACCACAAGCAATCGTTGGGCACGCTGCAGGAACGCAAGGCGAACCATACCTGAAGTGAGCTTTGCTCGGTCTCCCCAGGGCCTCCCGTGTCCCTCCGCCGCTGGCCTACCCCGCATAGCCCAGTCCGCCGACGGGCAGATTCTGGATGAAGCCCGGGACGACAGGGATTGACGCTCCCACCACGAGACTGTAAGACTTAGCACTGGCTCACCTTCCTTGTAGTCTGGCTTTCTAGTCCTTGCACGTTCTGCCTTATGAAAATCCCTAGTTGCAGGGTTCTTGCTACATGCCAGGCAATGACAAAGGCTGGGCATGTACATCATCCGCTTGAGAGACGGTGAGAAATAGACTCAAGGGCATATGGAAGTCACAAGTCTCTTGTAAATAAAGGTTCAGGGACAATTGGAAAACCAGAAATTGAGACTCATAACTGCCATCGTATGAGAATAAACTTTAAATAAAGTGGAGGGAGATCTAAACGTAAGAAACGGATACCATGAATTCCTCTTCATCCAGCTCAGGGAAAGACTTTGTGACTCCAAATCCAGTGAAGAAAGAAAAGACCGACAACTTGGGCTATGTAGAACAAATAAACTTTGCATAACAACAAAAACACACTAGAATAATGAAAAACGGCAACTGATAGACTGGAGATAGGATTTGTAGCATATATCACAAAAGACTAGTTTCCTAAAATAGGAGAACCTCAAAAATTGAGGGGAGAATGGTAGAAAAAGAGATGGATTACATGAACAGATACTTCACAAGTCTATCTATCCGGTATAAATATATGTAAGATACATATAAAGCAGATAATTGTCCGCTTGAAACTGACAATATGACTGTGTATTACCAGATTTTAGTTTAAATGGACAATATAATGTTTAAAAAACTGCTCAACCAGCAACATCACCGCATTGATTATCCATATGAATGCATCATATGAAAGGATGTTCCAAGTCACTCATAATTAGAGAAATGCATATTAAACGAGCACCAAGATACTGTTTTTCACCTATCAGGCTGATGAAAGTTGAAAAGTTAAGAACAAGTTTTATTGGAGAGCCTGCGGAGGAAGAGGCACTGTCACACAGGCTGGCGGTAGCACACGTGACGATTTTCATGGAAGGGAATTTGCCTTCAGTTAACAAAACTAACAGGCACTGAGCTTTTGACCCAGTAGTCCTACTTCCAAGAATCAACCATGAAGATACACCTTCGACAATACAAATTACATATGTGCCAGATGATTTTTTATTGTTGCATTGTTTGACATTTCCAAATATTGGAAAACGGAGAACATCTGAATAAATGATAATGAAGTCACATAATGGAGCTCTAAAGCTGCTGTAACAAAAGAATAAGGGAGAGCTCTGTGAATGGGCATGAAGTGATTTCCAGAATATGCTGTTAAGTAAGAAAAAGTAAATTGCATAGTATGCTAGACTTCATGTGGGAACGGATGGAATACAAGAAAATGTACATGCAATCTGCTCATTTGTGCAGAAAGAAATACAGAAGTGATAAAGCAGAAATGGCTTGCTTACCTACAGGGGGTGGGCAGGATCAGGGAAAGAAAGGGAGGTGAGAACACTGAATATGAGGGTTGACCAAATCTGTGAATATATTTTAGATAATGAGTGTTAGCTTTCTCACTGTCGGAGAGAACAGTTAAAAATAAGAGAAGGAGGAAGATTAGAATGAACCCCGTGCTGTCAAATTGGAATTAGAGGTATCAGTATAAACTCATGGTTTTTAAGATGAAGAGATGCAAAAATTAGGTGGCAAAAGCATAATATTATGAATAGGGCATTTACATAGTGTCAAAGTATTTCTCCACAAGTTTCTTATCAATTACAATTGGGGAATATGGTAACTTTATAGTGGAGAAGCCAGGTGACATCCTCTGAAGGATCAAAGATCTATCTCATCAATAATGAGACATACATCTGAACCCTCAGAAGTGACGTGAGGGGCACACGCACACCTCAGTAGCATTCTTATCAGAAAAGCATAAAGTCAATAAAATCATAAGAAAACACCAGATAAGGCCAAACTGAAGGACATTCTACAAAATAACAGATAAGTACTTTTCAAAAGTGTCAAGGGCATAAAAGCCAAAGAAAGACTGAGGAACGTTCCCAGATTACAGTGAGGTCATGGATTAGTGTCCCCTAAAGAGATAAAGGACATTAATAAGACAACAGGAAAAACTTGGAGTGAGATCTGTAAGTTAGTTAATATTGTAACTATTTTGAAGTTTTACTATTATGTAAGGCATTAACATTTGGTGAGGCTGGATAAAGTGAACTATTTTTGCAACATTTTTGTTAAGTCTTAAATTATTTTCAAATAGAATGTTTTTAAAAGCTTCTGCTCGAGCTAACACCAGATTCATTCAGGACTGCTCAGGCCCTGTGGCACGTGGAAAGTCAAAATCTGAAGAGCAGCTTGGAGAACCTTGCTTCTTCAGGCCCCCAAACCAAGGTTGGTAAAAGAGGTAGCTAACTACAAAGTGAGAGCAAAAGAAGCTTCCAGTGTTTGGGTTAAGATTGAAAAGGAAGATTATATCCATAGGCAATAAACAATTGTCTTTTTATGAGTGAGGAAAAGCTAGTAAAAGACCCAGACTAAACTTCAGAATGAATCGAAAAGATAACGGGGGCTTTGGGAATCCAAGATAACACCATATGAACTGCAACTGAAGCAATCCACTTTTCCAATGAGACAAAGAAACTCAGACTCTGACCTGCCCTTACCAGAGGTAAGACCATGTGCAATGGCAAGAAATTGTGGACAGAGTGGACCAAAGAAAGGTAGAATTCTATGCAAAGGTCTGAGGAGAAGAGGGAGGTTTCCTACTCAGTGGGTTCTCCCAAGCACAGACAGAGTCAGAGAGAAGACAGAGAAGTTCTGAAAGTGCTTGTTGCTCTCTGACTGTTCATCCTTTGTGAGAGGAAAATCCTTCCCCCCTAACTTTGCAAACAGCCACCCTGAGTTTAGGATCCTTCACTTAGCACCTCATGCTAACCTTTCCTTTGGGCACAGAGCATGGTGGTGAGGAGACAGACATCAACTGAACTCATTGTGTAGCCACTCCCCAAAGTACACACACAATGTATCAGATCACTGTGCTGTGTAGTTAACTTACTCGATGTTCTGTCAATTATATCTCGATAAAACAGGAAAAAAGGAAAGGAAATAAAAAATATAGTTGAATTCCTGTTGTCATCTCCTAGTAGGCAACCAAGGCATTTAATTTTTGTGAGCCCTTGTCTTCTGGTTTGTCCAGTAGGGATGATACTGTCTGTACTGGGGTCCCTGTGGGTGACAACTCATCAAGAGAAGTTGTGCAAAGCATACACTATGCTTGGCGCAGAGTGATGACTCAGTTCACGAGGACGATTACTAGCCCCAAATCGACCCTATGATGTCTCACCTTTTTTTAAAAAAGATTTATGTATGCATACAAGAACTGGGGTACAGGACAGAGGTGAGACGATTCACCAGAAACAGAGTGGGGATCAGAACAGATAGATGGATCTACTGAAATATACTGCTGAGGCGAGCAGCTGGGAGACAGGAGAGGTCTGTTGCGCCATGTGGGTCACTTCCCTGGCCGGGGATCAAACTCATGCGGTAGTGGCTGTGGATGCTTCATAGTGCGATGCTTAACCCCTTGTGCCACCAGGGAGGCCCCTCACCTTACTTTTGCTCAAGCTTGTCTTGCCTCCTGGGATGCCTCTGCCTATACAAAATCTACCCGTTATTTAAGGCCTCTTTCTCAACCTTCTCACAGAGTCATTCCTTTTATTCTACCAGGATATACAGTAAGTCCTCAATGCCATCAATAGGTTCTTGGAAACCTCAACATTCAAAAAAGTTGGCATTGGCTTTTCCCATTTTTGTTATAAAGAATCTACGTTGAACAGAATGCTGTTATCTAAGGACCAGCTAGCTCTATTCTATTCCTGCTTCACACCTCCAGTTCATGTGTACTTCTTCTAGACAAGTGTACCCGGGGACTGCCCAGGGCTGAGCTTATACTGAGCTGGTGCTCCATGACCATTTCCTGAAGTAAGTCCATGTAGTGCTCAAATGTTATGTGATTTCTTAGAATTTTTAGTAAGAATTCCAAGTACATGAGCAATAACTCAATTCATTCCAGATGCCACAGTTTCTGCCGACAACCTCAACAAAATGATACAAACACATGACCAAGAATTGAATTGGGGTTGAGAAAGCATTGAGCAGAGGGTGGCAGGGAGGAGCTCTGCTGGCATTTGCACTGATGGTGACGCTGGCCTCCAAGGTGTGCATGTGTCATACGTGTGCTTGCAGGAACAATGCTCTCATTTTCCCTTCTGTCCAGCCCCTTTTCTTTGGAATTTTTTAACAAAATGACAACTGTGGAAAGCTAGAAAAATAGTTCACAGGTAAACATCTGAAACACACACAAATGTTTTTTATATGGACAGAAAAGACATCTGCCCCCTTTGGCCTTGGTGTCTATTACTCTGCTGCCTCTAAACACAAGCAAATAATGCATGGGAAAGAAAAGCGTGGACACTAATCATCCACCCAGCAACTCTGTGAAAAGTAAAGATCTCTGATTAAAGTATGAATTCTGAGCAAAAAGAACTGTCTCACTAAAGAGGGGGAAGAGAGATTTTCACCAGCTCTATGGAGATGAATTGATAAATTCCAGACAAAACAAAACCCTTGTGAATTTATTTTCCTTCTTATTTCTGACTTGGGAATGTTTACTGGCATGCAAGCATATCACTTTCCATCATTAATAATTCAGAGGGAGTTTCAGGGTCATGGAAAATCAAGCAAATGAGCAGTTCAAGTGGAGTCAAAGTAAGCAGGTTGCCTTTACTATTTTGGTAGTGAAATTAATAATGCTCAATTATCTTGAGGTCACTTGTAGTCAGACTTAACATAGGAAATGTGGCCCACTGCTGTGCAAAATACTGACACATATTAGGATGTCACAAAAAGAGAACAACTATTCCCTTGAATGAAAGCAATTCCAGCTTCATAGTTTAAATTAAAAATTTCCTCCCTTTCTTTTCCCCTTGCTTCCCCAAATAGATATTTAATTAATGCCTACCATGTACAAAGTTTTATGACAAACTCCACCGGGAATATGGAAATGAATAATATTGTCTCCTCTGTTAGTTTGTAAGCTTAACAGGAAAGATAAAACTAACAAAAGCAGAAATGTACCAGTTGATAGTCTTACAAAATTGTGTATAGACTCCAGTCACTGGTCCCCATCAAAGAATTCAAACCTGAAAATGATACCAAAGTAAGAGGAAGGTTGAGAGATGTGAGAAATTGAAAAAAGATTTGGGAGTTTTCCTGGGAAGTTCACCCACTTGCATTCATTTTAAGTGTATCTACTAGGTTTATTTCAGTGAGACTCTTTGTGTGGTAAACTTTTAGAGGTCTTGACTGAGAATATTTCATTCTTACATTTTAATGATAGTTAGCTGGGTATAAAATTCTAGATTCCAAGTCTTTCTCCCTCAACACCTCAAAAATGAGCACTCCAGTCTTCTTGTATTTTGAGAACTAAGACATCAATTCATGTTTTTTCTTTTGAAGGTGATCTTCATTTTCTTGCCTTTGATAATTTAAAAATTTTACTGTGTCCAGACATAAGTTTTATCTAATATATCCTATTTGGTAAACACTAAATCCTTTAAAATTAAGATTATCCATATTCCACTAAGACTGGAGAATTCCTGGTCTTTTTCTTTCTTTCGTTCTTAAAATACTTACCTTCCCTCCACTTATTTTTTTTCTCTATTTCTTGGGTTCTTCATATAATGACTTGACACTTCCCCCATCCTAAAGCTTTTGTGTGTGTGTTTTTTTAATGTTTCTAAAGCTTTTTTCTGGTACTTCGAAGTATGTAACCTCTTCTCATGCCTCCTAAGAAGGTTATTCAACCCATATTTCAGCTCATTAACTTATTCTTCATCTGTATCCATTTTCTTATTTCCCTCATCATGTTTTTATGTCAACTCATTTTTCACATTATGAATGGTTCTTCTTTATAACTTTTTATTCCTACTTCACATTACCAATGTTTCCTCAATGCATCAGTGATATTTTAGATTGTTTTCGATTTTTGTTTTGACCAGTTAATTAAATATACTTTGCCTGGTAAGTTCTGTTAAGTTTGTTATCTTTCTTTTGGAATAGTTGTACTTCTCAGGAGCCATGCTATTTAAGAAGACCAATGTTCAGTAGCTTCTGAGTTCACCATAGCAGTTTTTTTTTGATTGAGCAGACCACCTGGGTTATATAGCTAATGTTACTCTTCTAGTTTTATTCTATAGGTTTATATTGTACATTCATCCTTCCAGAGGTTCACTACCCCTCAGAGACAAATTGGCAATTAAGATAAGGTATCAACAAATGGTAGTATGGAAGTAGCGGATAGTAATTGCTGCACAGCTTGAAGTAATAGTATCTGTCCTGTATATGTTTGCTTGAAATAGACAATTAACTATGTATTGCCAGATATTGCTAATTAAAATTTGTTTCAAAACTACCAAACACACCAACGTCACCACTTAGACAAAAAATCAAACTTAGAGAAAAAGGTTTAATGAAATAAATGCCAAATACAGTCCATCTTGATATTTAGTTTCTCATTTTGACTTTTTCACATCAAGTTTAATATGCTTCATATGTTAAGGCAGTAGAAGCAGGTTGATTCACCCCAGGTGGTCCACCTTTTACCTGTGATAGCCACTAAAAGTTGCTAATGGTAATATGGGGATAAAAATTTGGACTCTCTTTGGGCATTGTCTAAACCAAGTAAAACAGCACTATACTGGGAATTGATAGAGCCAAGCTTCAAATACAACTGTCATATAATAGCTGTGTGACTTGAACGCATCACCTAATTCTCTAGGCTTCTATTTCCTTACTTGTAAAAATTAGGCTGGAGCTACATCATCTCTAACATCCCTTCAAGTTGTACAAGTTTATTACTCAGTTTCATGAGGATATACCACTCCAAACAAACATCAGTATTTTATGTAGAGGAATATATTTCTTTAGAACAAACATTTTAAAAAGTAAGTAAATGTATTTTTATGTGTTAAGTTTTATTTCAATCTTGTAAATCTATATAGAAGGGGCCACACCACAACTTACCTGCAATACAGCTCAGTTTCTAACCATTTCTTTTGTTAATCTTACTTCTAACTATATGCTGCCTCAGGGCATTTTCACAGCTTTCACCAGTCTGTCCCAGAAGTTTTAGCTGTTAAGTCTATAGACTCCAAGTGCTAAATGCTAGATTAACAGGCCCTTACTAACAGCTCTAATATCTTAGCTAGCTCTTGAGCCCCAAGCTTAATCTTCTCTCTTGTCTTTCCTCAGTAATCAGCATTTGCATAGTTCCGAAGTCTCAGCCCTTTTCTCCAATTCCCATTATTTTTCTCTCCTCGAGTCAGGCATTTCTGAGCTGCCTTTTATGCTAGAGGCATATGATGTCATTGTGTTTACCCCCAACTGTTCTTAATTTTCTCTCAGATCAGCTCTCTTTAAGGACTCTCAGCAGGCCCAAAGACACAGCCCTCCCTTCTAGGGTGCAGATGAAAAGCTGGGGTGGAGGGGGAAAAAGGGCAGTTCACCAAACCATAGTGACTAATCCTAGCAAAATAAAGGGCAGGGCCCTTTTAATAAACAGAGCACTCCAGGAAGAGGGTGGAGCCAACTGAATAAGCCCCAGGCTCTGATGAGATAAGTGTGCTCTTGGAAGCTGTCATAGCAACAGGAGTTTGCTATCTAGGATGTGGACTATCTCTACCTAAGGCAGTTCGTTGCCTAAGACCATTGCTTCACCCTCTCGGCCATCCTTGCTTCTCACTAACTTGAATCAGCAAGCTCTAGCCACACACAATGCCAGTCTCCAGACTCCCACCAAGGGCTGGCCTTCTCTATTTAGAGAGTTAAAATGGATTGAGCTCTAGACAAATTTAGCTCTCTCCTCCAGACACCCAGTGTTTTGTGATGTGGCAGAGAAAGCCCTGAGACACCAATTCACATGACTCACAATTCTTAGTGAACTCATGTTCCAACATCCATAAGTGCCGCTGGAGAAAGGATGGTATAATGTTTTATGCAAAGGACAGAATCTCTGAGGTGGAAATTCTTACTTTATAATGGCACCTGGCTACAGTGGGTAGGACAGTGCCCACATGCTAGTAACTTTGGAATGAGTTTCCCACTGGGATAATGATGGAAACTTTTTTTTTGCCTCATCCTAATGGCCGGCAGCTAGTTGAGAACAAATGCCTCCAGATGAGGGTAATTTTGATGGAGGAGGGCAGGCTAGAGAATAGGAGAAAACAGTGAAAACCCATGAGGCAGGACCAAATGGACCAGTTAGCCAGGGATCTCAGGCCTGGCTACACATGGTGGGGGGGGGGGGGAGAAGGAAGTTTTGTTTTTTAGGTTTATTTTGAAATAAATTTAAAATTATGTAAAATTTGCAAAAATTGCACAGGCAGCTGCTGCACACACGTCATTCAGCATCTCCTATGCCGACATTTTACGTAACCACGATACAGCTAGAAAATCAAGAACTTAAGCTTGGTGCAATGCTACTCACTCAACTATAGATTTTACTTGTATTTCATCAGCTTTTCCATTATTGTCCATGTTCTGTCTGAGGATCAAATTCAGGAGACCACGCTGCATGTGGTCATCGGCTCTCTTAGTCCTCTCAGTCTAGGGCCACTCATCAGCCTCCAAGTCGCTCATGGTCTTAACCTGGAAGAGCACTGATCGGTTCTTTTGTATAATGTGCCTCACAGATTTTTCTACGAACATCCTTTTTCTGTTCCAGCACTGAAATCAGAACACGATGCTGCCGTTAGTCATCCTGTCTTCCTACCTTCTCCAATCTACAGCAATTTCTCAATGTTCCCTTGCTTTTCACGACCTTAACAATTTTAGATTACCTGTCAGTTTCTTTGTAGAATGCTCCCACAAACTTGGGTTTGTCTGATGGTTTCTCATGATTAGATTGGGACTTGGATTTGGGGGAAGGATAGCATATGGGTGAGTGCCTGTCTCATCACGCAGTACCAAGGGGTACATGATGTCAACATAACATGCTGGTGATATCAGTCTCGGTCACTTGATTAAAGAGATTCTCTCCACCGTAAAGACAAATATCCTTCACGAATAGAGATATGGAAATCCTCAACAACTATTATATCAAATCCAGCCATATAAAAAGACATAATATGTCACACAATCAAGTGGGTTTCATCATATGATTATATGGCTCAATAATAGAAAAATCTATCAAAGTAATCCACCATATTAATAGTCTAAAGGAAAAAAACTACATGAGTATGTCAGTTGTTACAGAAAAAGTCATTTGAGGAAGCTGAGCATCAGTTAATGACAAAAATTCTCAACAAACTAGAAGTACAAGTGAAATTCCTCAAGCTACTAACTGTCTCAATAAAACCTAATCACATGTAATTGAAAAGACTTGTATGACGTTGACTTGGTAGTGACAGAGGGTGTTGTGTATCGTCTGGAATGCAGTAAGACAATAAACAAAAGACATAAGTATTGGAAAGAAAGAAGTCTATTTAGAGACAAAACCTGTCCACACAGAAAATTTCAAGTAGTCTACCAAAAAGAACCTCCTAGAAATAATACTTGAGTGTATAAAAATGGAAGGGACAAGGTCAACATAAAAAATTTCACATTTCCGGGCCTCCCTCGTAGCCTAGGGATGAGTCCCAGCGCTATCAGCACTACAGCTGAATCCAATCCCCGGCCAGGAGGGGACCCCCAGGGCGCAGCAGACCTCTCCTGTTTCTCCCACTGCTCCCCTCAGCAGTGTATTTCAGCAGATTGTCTGTTTTGCTCCCCACTCTGTTTCTGGTGACTACTCACAACCCCTACCTCTGGCCTATCCCCCACTTCTTGTATGCATAAATAAATAAATCTTTTTTTAAAAACTCACATTTCTATATACTCCCAATGTACTATTGGAAACCAAAGACCTTTGTTCCAAAGACCACACTCACTACTTACATTGGTGTAAACAAAATAAATACTTAGGTGGATCTAACAAAACATATACAGAATTTGTAGGCTGAAAACCATAAAATGCTGATGAAATAAAAATTTAAATCTAAATATACAGATATTATTTCATGGATTGAAATAAACAGCATAGCAAAATGTTCATTTTTCCTAAACTGATCTCCAGATTTAATGCAATTCCAATCAATATTCCAACAAACGGTTTTTTGTATTTTCATGTAATTAGATTGCAAAATTTATTTGAAAAGCAAAGGAACTGAAGTAGCTTAAACAGTTTTTAAAGGAGAATAAAGTTGGAGGAATAACATCTGACTTTAAGTATTACTGTAAATCTACCGTAATCAAGACAACAAGGTATTGGCAAAAGAAAGTAAACATAGATCAATGAAATATAACAGGGTCCAGAAATAGATTCACATAAATATAGCTAATTGATTTTTGACAAAGGTGCAAAAGCAATTTAAAGGGGAAAAAGTGTCTTTTCAACAAACATTGCTGAAACAATTTTATACCGGTATTAAGAAACATGTAATCTTGAACCTAAACGCCGTACCTTATATATAAATTATGTCAAGGTGGATGTAGGGTAAAGGTTGATCAGGTCTTTCCACCCGCCCACCACTGATGATAGACACCTGTGGTGCTGCGAACATTCCGGGGTGGGCATGCGCAAGTGGGCGCACCTGTGTTGGACACGGGCATAAATGGGCAGCGTCATGAGGACACCAGAACTGCAAGGACGAACAGACAGAACTGTGAGAACCAACAGACAGAACTGCGAGAACTGACAGTAGCAGCAGCAAAGCAGCAGCCGAGAGGGTGAGATGCGCTGGGGGCTGAGAGGCCTGCCAGTCCCCCAGCACCCCCCCGGCACCCCTGCCTGCCATGTACCTGGCCACCTCTATTAAATAAAGTATGAAAAGCCACTGAGGGCTCCAAGACTCTCCTTCCCTGACCCGTCTGCCCAGAACCATCCTGAACACTGCCCCCAGTGCCACCTGTTTCCTGCCGCTACAGTGGATAATTGATCTAAATGTAGAACACAAAATTTTTTTTAAAAAAAAAAGGAGAAAATCTTCATGGCAGAGAGTTCTTACATAAACACAATCTATTAAGAAGTTGATCAATCAGACTTGACCAAAATTTAAAAATTTGCTCTGTGAAAGACACTGGTAAGAGAACGAAAAGATAGTCCCACACCGGGAGAAAATAGTTTCAAACCGTATGTTTGGCAAAGGGTTTGTGCCTGCAACATATAAAGAACTCTCAAAAGTTTAACAGTGAAAAAAAAATCCAATTAGAAAATGGGGTAAGTACATGAAGAGACATTTCAACAAAGGATGGCAAATAAGCACAGGAAAATATTTTCAGCATCATTAGCCATTAAGGAAATGCAAATTAAAACCATGATGTGATAGCACCGCATAGTTGAGTAGCTGCAACAGAGAAATGATGGCCCTCAAAGACTAAAATATTTACTCTCCAGCCCTTTGCAGGAGCATTTAAATATGCACGCACCCAGTCTCGTGAAGGCCTGCCTGCAGGGCTGCCAAGAAGAGCTGGGGCTACACTCTCCTGCCTGCCTGGCGAATCACCGTAAAGAAGAGACGCGTTGTAGGGTAAAGGTTGATCAGGTCTTTCCACCCTCCCACCGGTGTGATGATGGACACCTGTGGTGCTGCTAGCACTCCAGGGTGGGCATGCGCAAGTGGGCACACCTGAGTTGAGACACGGGCTTAAATGGGCGGTGTCATGAGGACACCAGGACCAACAGGACCAACAGACAGAACTGCGAGGACCGACAGCAGCAGCAGCAGAGAGAAGAAGCAGCCGAGAGGGTGAGATGCGCCGGAGGCTGGGAGGCCTGCCAGCCTCCCGGCCCCCCGGCCCCCCTGCCTGCTATGTACCTGGCCACCTCTACTAAATAAAGCATGAAAAGCCACCAAGGGCTCCAAGACTCTCCTTCCTTGACCCGTCTGCCCAGAACCATCCCGAACCCTGCTCCTGTGCCTCCTTTCCTGCCGTTACACGCATCCACGTTCATGTCCACCTGGTCAGAACTCTTGTCAGCGCCAGATGACACAGAAGGGGGCCGTCCCTGCCCCTACTCAGGTCACCACATGAACACCTCTTTACCTTTTAAGGTTCAGTTCAAACAGCATCTCTTCCTGAAATCTCCCTGACCACTCACTATTATTCTATGCTGGAGAAGCACCTTCTCATTCAACAAGATAAACTGTTATTAAGACAAAAAGGTCCCTGACCATTTGCACGTCATACATCAAAGAAGGGCTAATACCCAAGATTCACAAAGAATTCATACAACACACCAAACGAAGGGTCAGGAAAAGACAAACTTAAAAACTAACCCTTGAAATTCACTATAGAGTGGAAGCATCCAGAGGGGGAGGGGTGGCAGAAGGGAGAACAAAGAGGGAAGGGCACGCAGTGGGCAGTGGGCTGCGGTGGTGGCCGAGGACTGATTTGCCGGAGGGCACACTATGGGGTGACACCTGGGAGGGGAGCCCTATACTGCCAACACCAGCACTAACGTCAGCCAATGTTACCTTGATTTAAAAAAAGAAAGAAATTAAAGATTAAAGAGGAGCAACTCGCATAACACAAGAAAAAGAAAACAAAGAACCTAATTTTAAAAGTGGGCAGAAGAGCTGAGTAGGCACTTCTCCCAAGAAGACACACAGAGGCCAAAGGCACGTGAGAAATGCTCATCATCGCTTCTCATCACAGTGAGATCCCACCTCAGACCTGGTCAGAAACACGAGGAACAGTGGTGTTGGAGGACAAGGCCCCACACGCTACTGGCGAGAAGGCAGACTGTGCAGGCCCTGTGGAAAACAGCGTGGACCCTTAAAGACGGATCCACCGCCTGGCCCAGCAATCCCACTCCTAGGATGCAAATACACTAATGTGTGCCCTCGTGCAACTTGTGTGTACACACACAGTGGAATACTACTCAGCCAAGAAGAAAAAGACAAGCTAAAATCTTACCATTTGGACAACATGGTGGAATTAACGGGGATTATGCTAAATCAAACAAGTCAGAAGGAGAAAAACAAATACCAGATTGTTTTACTCATGTATGGAATACAAAAAAACAAAGCAAGGAACACGCAAAAATAAAAGAAAACAGGCTCTTGAAAGCTAACTGCGGAGCTGAGGTTTCCAACACGAGGTGGGAAAATGCAGAGGGCGGAGTGGTCTCCCCGTCTATGGTGGAAGGTCGTGGGGCTTGGCAGTGGGCGTGGAGGGATAACATGCGTTCGCAGAGGTGTAAAGCACACAGTGCTGTAACCCAACACTACCCCAATAAACATCATTCGAGAAAGAATAATTTTCTCCCTTCCCACAATGCCTCACATACGTCTGTCGGTATGCAGCAGTGTTTTATGACTATGTATTCACTTGTCCATCTTTCCAACCAGAGAATAAGCCCCTCGAGATGGTGGGGAACGTGATTTTCATCTTGAGATGACCAGCATGGTGTAGGCTATATTTCATAAGTGGTTGCTGAATGAATGAGCGGGTAGATGGGCAGTTGGCTGGATAAATGAATAGACGATAGACAGACAGACAGAGAAACTGAGAGGCCGAAAGGGTAAGTACTTTCCCTAAAGTCACACGTTTTAAGCCAAATTAAAGCATCCCCTAATAGTAATCTCATCGTTTTTCCAGTCACGGTACTTTGATACTTGATTCACCCCATGCGTGCGCGTGGGCACGTGTGACCCTGCTCCTGTGCGATGCTGTCTAAAAAGAGGGCTATTTCAGCAGCTGTTCCCCACAGATGAAGCCACGGAAACCAGAGCTGTGCGCTGGGGCCGCACACAGGCCTGGAGTACGGCCCCTGCCCACCCAAGCGCGCTCTGGGTCAGCCCTCGCTCAGCGTGTGCTGACCACACCTCCGTGGACACTTCCACTCCCGGGCGTTGCGGAGTCCTCACATCCGCTCTCCGAGGAGCTCCAGTGTCGGGTGAGGAAACGGAGGCGCCAGCGGCAAACAGCACAAGCCATGGGAAAGCGGGTGGCAGAGCAGTTCAGCCTTAATCCCAGAGCACTCAATTTTAACTGCCCTTTATGAAGTCTTGTTGGGATTCACAAAGTTAGGGTTTTTGGAACAAAGAAAAGTTTTTAGCAGACATTCATGAAGGAAGTGAGGTTTACGAGGTTAAGGGAGGGCAAGAGAGGGTCAAGGGTTATGGAGGGGGTGGGAAGAATTTTGAGAAAATACTAACCTGTGCTGAAGATGAGGCAAGTCTGTTGCAAGTAAACTAAAAGGAGGGAAGGCGAGTGTTATGATAGTGGGAGGAAGGAAAGAATAGTTTCTCTGGCATAGGTCGCACTCAAGGTCGGGAAAAGTGGTCATGTGACCCGGGCCTCAGTTAGCCAACGAAGCAGTTGGCTCCCCGGCCTGCACCATACGGCAGGAGGGCAGTGGCGGTGGGAGGAAAGCCTTCCTCACTGGCCAGGAGCCACCACCCTCACCGTATTGGGGGCCGACAGTCTTCCTCTCCAGAAGAAGGGTATCACAAAAGTTCCTTTCTGGTTAAGAGGAAATGAGAAAGTAGCACAGAGAGGCAGACAAAGGAAAAGATAGCCGCAATTACTTCCACCTCAGCAGGGTCAATTCAGCACGTCCTCATGTCCCTCTTGCTTCCTTTTCAATTTCACTCTTTAGATCACACCTAAAATAGTTTTGTTACTTTCACTAGACTTCATTGATAGTATGATTCACAGGGGCAGAAAACCCATTTGCCTTCTGGGAAATCCAGTGTGACCAGATTTTGTCTTCCTCAGCCTCACAATATGAACAGTGATATGGGGCAGTGGATAATTTCTCTATCCAACAGCTTCAACTCCATCGCACCTTTGAACACTGAGCAAAACAGGTGCTGATGACTAGAACGAGTCTTCAGTCTGATGGCTTAAGTAACCCAAAGTCTGACAGTAACTAGGGTGAAGCGAACAGCTCATGCAGTGTAAAGGGTTCCCGTTTGACCATCCATTCAAAACAGGCTCTTTGCAATCTGTTGAGAGTCTAAGAAAGGCGGAGATGTCAAAACAGACAGGCTTTCTTCTAAATATCCTTGATTGGACCCCTGTGCACACAGAAAGACACCAAAACCAGCAAGAATGAAGGCTTTATCTCATTTCCACAGTGTATTGTCCTTGCTACACCTCTAACCAAAAGCATTCTGCCTCTGGAATCCCAAGCTCAACATGTATCTAAGCACTGTCAAATGGGGAGGAGACAATAAAGTTACTAGTGTGTTGCAAGGTGATTACATTTACATAATGACTCTGGATTTGATTAAATGCCAGATCCTCCCTCCAAAAAAATTACCTGTAGAAGCATTAAATCGTCCAGCCCCACATACTTTAGTGCATTTACGCTTCATCCGCAGAAGTTCCAGTTTATCTCAGCAGAGATTACTGCCTTCCCTCCGCAGGGACACGGCACACAGGTAATGTCCGGAAGCTTATTCAGGAGTGTGGCAGGGGCTGAGGTGGCTGATCTGCGGAATAAATATCAGAAAAACATGAGAGACACACTCATGGTGCCCCTCCAGATAAAAGAACGCAGCACAGGCACAGAAGCAGACTTTTCTTCCCTGTTGACAATGGAGTGAGCTCTTCACATGCCATCCACACACTTTCCCCCTGAAATCCAAGGCTGCCCTCCAGCAACAGACCGGAAGGAGCTGGGCATGGGGCCCTCTGGGCGGCGCCCAGGCAAAGAGCAGCATGGGGAATCCAAGCCCGCCGACCTGGCTGGCGGGCCAGCTCTGTGCTTTCCGCCTCCTAAACATACCCTCAGGCCCAAGCGTGTGTGTGTGCGGGGGCGGGAGGGCATTTTCTCCCTGCTTGGCTGCTACAAGGTGCTGGACATCAGTCTTTGCACTAAAAACACTCATACAAACGAGGCCAACAGCTGCATGGCAGGCCTGCCGGGCCCCACAGCAGAGGACACCACGAGCCACTTTCCAGAAGACTGGTCACACCTACTGAAAGAGATGTCCGCCACAAAGGCGCTCCTACGCATCGTCGCCTCCAGGCCCAGTCACCGGAAAGGGGCCAGTGCCGGCTCCCAAAGGAAAGGCTACCTCACCACTTTCCCACGGGTCATCAGGAGAAAGGACGCTGACCTTGACATGGTGCTCATCCGCTGTGTCCGAAGAGAAGAAATGACCACTCCCCTACCATGACTGATGACACCGGTCACCCCACACATTCCTAGAGTTTCCAGCACACCGGCGTCTCGGCTGGGCCACCACAGAGACCCAAACGCAAGCAAAGCCCGCAGCGCAGGACAGTGTTTCATGCACGCTTCCCTCTTGAGGTCTCCTACTGTTTGCTAGCAAATGGGCAGCAACCCCGGCCCATCGTTTGCAAAGACTGAGACAGAGCCAGGGTCCACCTACGCTCCCCCTCGGGCAGACCTGAGCTGCGCTCAGGGAAGGGAAGACGCAGGCCCCAGGCGGACATGTGATCGCTAAGTTGCAGATGGTTAGAACCGCCGTGGTGACGGGCAGGTTGCCTCAGCAACCTGAAACAGTACTTCAGCGCATGTCCGACCAGCGGCACTTACAAAATAACCTTTTAAAAGTGCCATTATTGGGCTATTTTTCAGTGCGCAACAGTTTGAATATGAAAAGACCGAATTTCCAGCTGCCAGCACAAAAGAAGGCCTATAAAGAGTGGCTCAACATTTTCCAAGCATCTGCCACGATCCTTAAAAATATGTGTGAGTGCAATAAATAAATAGCCTTAAAACAGAATGTCTTTTAGTATTTCAAAAGAATCTTATTATTTGTTAATTTTGATAATAATAATTTGAGAGGCTAAAATTAAAATCCGATTCCCTGCAAAATGTTTTCTCTATCCACACTGGGTGTTATGAGAGTCGCTGTGAGTCATGCAACTGCCTTTTCCATTTTTCTTTAAAAAAAAAATCCCCAGGGAACTTAGAGAATTAAACTCATAAATTTAATTTCAATATCTGGTAAGCTGTGAGGACAATTATTAAGGCAGTCACTTACGGGTACCCAGGGGAAACCTGAGTGATAAACAGTAGTCAATACGGATTCTTCAAACACAAATCACAACAAAAGAAGCTAATTTCAAGTCCTGATACGATGACAAGCTTAATGGTGAAAAAGGACCGGGCAAAGTGAACATATCTTAGTGAGAGAAGGGTCTCATCTAATTTCATCTGACACTCTTGTAGGAATCCCAGGAAAAGCCAATAAATAGGGCCAGGAAGAGAGGAACCTGGAGGAAGAGCTAGAACCGGGCTGGGGTAAGCTCAAAGTGAGCGGAGCTGATGGCAGTGTGATGAATTTCCAAGACAAGACCATTCAGATCATGAATAACTCTTAGGTTATATCAACATGGATTGTTAGCCTAACAATATAGTTAAAGTACATGTAGTTACATGCACCAATGGGAGAGAAATAAATTAAATGCACTACTGATATACTGGGGTTGTTTAAATCAACCCCAAGTGGCATATTTTTTAAAGTGAAGTATTGCTTGCTTGGCAAATCTTCATCAAGTGAATGCACATGTACCTCGGAGGTAGCTGCAGAGACCCTGAGTCACAGCCTGAGGCTGTGACGAGGAGGAGGAGATTTCTCTGACTGGAGGAAGGGAGGCTTTTAGCAACCCAAAACTTCCTTTAGCCTCCATGTTTTAGCCTAATGTGGAGGGTCTTCAGACACGGGTGGGATTCACCTAACCAGGTGTATCGCCGTTGCTCTCCACCTCGCCAGACCAACCTCCGTCCTGTGGGTTTTTTCACACCTGTGGCGTGTGCGCTCCCGCGGTCCTCACTCTCTTTCACCTCAGTGTCTTCCCGTCCCATCCATCCTTTACGACCAAGCCCAAAAACTTCTATATTCAATCAGAATCTGCCCTGATTCTCTATATTTAATTTCTCACTCTTCCAATATTCCCATTAGCACCTAGCTAAAACTTCCCTATATACCTTTATGATCGTCTTCCTTGTATGAGAATTAGCAGTGTACATGTTGACTTCCCTGTTAGACTTTGAACTCCTGGAGGGTGAGTGCCATGTCGTATTCACTCCTTATTTTTCTCACAGCAGGTGTTCAAGAAACATTTGTTGAATTGAATTGGAGTGCAACTGGAATAAACACACCGCCTACATATTTATTACTGAGCGGGTCCCACAATTGCAGGGCAATTGCTATGGGTCTGGCCTTTCCCTTTCCAGATTTTCAAGTTTATTTTCTGGTGCTGGGAATAAAATAAAACTAAAAGCTGGAAAGAGGTAAGTAAATAAATAAAGAAGCACTCTTTCAGCCATTCCATTTTTACCAGACAGTGAAGAAATAAAAAGCATCTACGTGACCTCCAGAGTGATCTTTCTTTTGGACACCAAGGATTTTGCGACACCAATTCAGCGATGGAGCCGTGACCAGGCTGCGAGGGGGGCGAAGTCCCAGTCTGTGGTAGAAGTCATCCTGTGACCTCGGGCAGGTCTCCAAAGTGACTCGGTCTCCGATTCCCCATAGTTTTAGTGCTGGAGGCTGAGCTCTCCCGACTCTCTCATTCCGGGATTCTGGACTATTCAGGGCTTTGTAACAGTGGCACACAGGAGGCCTGTGGCAGGGGGAGGGAGATCCGTGGGTCTCCAGATATGGGGGTCCTGTGCTAGCCTGAATGACAAGCAGGGAGTACTCTTCCTACCCAAGATCCCGCCCATGTTTGGCTGGAAACAATGACCCCGAGCACAGCGAGAGAGCTCTCGTGCGTACAGCTGAGCAGGCCACGTGAACTCTGGGGCCAACAGTGGAGCTCAGCCTTCAACTCACAGGCTCACGGACAGGCTGGGGCTCTCGTGACTGACGGACCAGAAGAGAGACACTGGCCAGCTGGAAGGAGGAAGTAGGTGTACTGGTTAAAAGCACAGTTTCTAGGATCAGATAAACCTGGGTCCAAACGCCCACTCTTCCACCTACTACCTGTGTGGCTTTGGGTGATGTCCTGAACCTTCTGTGCCTCATCTGCTGTTTGGAGATAATTACTGCACTTCCTTTGGGAGCTTGCTGCGCAGGTTACAGGAAAGGACAGATAGTGACCACTCACAGAAGCTTGGTGAGAGTCTGCAGCTCTTTGAGGGAGAAGTCACCTTGTTCACAGGCACATGAGAATTAGTGAGCACAGAACATGTGTGAATAGCAAGAGCTTTCTAGTTAGTGAGACCAGGCCAGAAAACATGTGAGCGATGCAGGAGAAAACTTTTATGAGGAGAAAAGAAACTGTCATGAAGGGTTGAGACAAGTTCTACATGTTAGCCTAGGAACGACCTGACAGAGACCAAGGCCTGAGTGGATCCGTGGTTCACGAAGCTGGTCAAGATAAGTTTAATTTCCCTGAAGCCTCAGGAAGCCCCTAGAACCCTGTGACTGAATGCACAATTGAGCATCACCCCTAGAGAGAGAAAAAGTAGAAGAAACCTGAGGAGAGTGAATGAATTCAGTACTCCCAACTTTAGCACCTTCATTAGAGAACTCATCAAATCCTCAGGGCTTTTCCCGTCGAAGCCCTGTGGCCTTCAAGGGGACCAATCAGCAGGACTGTGGGGGCAGACATGGAAGCACGGACTAAGGTACATGGAAGTGGGTTTACAAGACTGTTTTAGCCTATTCCAATCAGTATTTCCTGGAAAAAATGTGCATACATATATCCATTCGAGCACACTTTCATATGCTTAGAAAATATCTGGAAGGATACACAAGAAATTGTTATTGATGAATATGCTGAAGGAGTGAGACTAGGGGCTTGAAGGGACACTTCATTTTCTATTCTTCCGTACTACTTTTATTTTTACCATGAATATTTACTACTTTTATCACTTCAAAAGGACGCCACTGGAGGAGAATAACCGAAAACTCCGAGTAGGCATCAGGAAATGCTTGACTGAACGGATGAAGTTCACTCAGCTGCTCCATCAGTTGGCTATGAAGGAGGAGAAAATGGTATATAACAAAGTGAAAAGAATGAAGGGGGCAAACCGAAACCAGAGCAATGTGGAGCAGTTTTCACTACCTCAAAAGAAAAAAAAACTAGCAAGAAAGTCACCAAGGGAGAGAGCAGACTCCTTCCCCCTACGGGCGCCTGTTGGCCAAGACACCAATGTGCTTTGCGACGGCTGCCCGTCGCTCTCTGAGACGGCATAAACAGAGGCTCTTTCAGGAACCAGCAACGCCGTGTTGTGCGCCAGGGCAGGGAGGAGCTGAGGTCAGTGTCCTCCTCCTGGCTGGGAAAGATGCTTTGCCCTGAGGATGCATCTCTGTCGGGAGCCCGGGGCGCCATGGAATGCACAGTGAGACAGCCCGTATTGACAATGACAAATGGTCTTTTCTGAACACTGCTTTCCCAAGTATGAAATGCTTTTCCACGAAGAACACTAGAAAATAAAGGTAGAAGACTGTGCTAGGTCATCTTCTCTTTCCTAGAGGCCGAACGCAGACTATATCCCGCCACATAAATCCTAGCGCTTTCAATGATAGATAAGGGGGATTTACGCTAATAAATCCTAAATGGAAAACAGGCACAAAACAGCCATGTGCGCGCAAAGCAAAGAGAGTCGCCTTCACTGGTTCATCTCGACACATTCCAACAGGATTATGAGTTGTCAGCATGTTTTTTAATTTCTATTTTTAACAAGAATTACAACTTCATTGGAAGTTTAATGGGCGAAGATATCAGAGTCAAGTTAAAATGAACATGTCTGCCCGTTACAGTGATGGACTCCATTTAGTATGCTCATGGGCAATGAACGAATTCCTGAACAAATATGAGGAGCAAATCAAAGTGCGCCCTCATTTTAAGAAGGGCAAACTATCTTGGCCAAGGTGGGAAGCATCTTTCCTGCCACTGGACAAGTCCATGAGAAAGTTAATTTGTTCTCGGGTGAAAGCCATTCATACTGATCATTGTCAATTTTGTGACTTAGCAGTTAGAGCACTTTTAAATATAGTTTCTATTTTATTTCACTTTACTTTTCAGCCTCTTCTATCTTCCTTCCTTCCTATCCAGCTGTGAAAAATAGGACACTTCCTAACTTGGGGGACAATTACTCACCAAATGACCCACAGAAAAAGCACAATGGGGACCCAGACTTCCCCTTTTCAAATAGTTTTTTTCTTCCCTTCTTTTTTCTCGCCCTTAGTCATTGTCTAGGGACCTGAATGCTGGGCCTGACCATACCACCCATCGCTGTGTGGCCTGGCACAGCGGCTCCTGCTCTTGGGCTTACTCTCCTGCTCTGTACAATGAAGACCCAGGCCAAACGAGTGTCAACTTTCAGTGCACTGGCTCCATTAAGTCTGAGTCCTTCTTGACCCCATGATCAACCCTCACGGAGCTGGAGGCCCTCTCTAGTCAGACCCCTTTCCCTCATGGAGGATGCCCAGCATTCGGTATTCTCCTCACGGGCATAAATCTTCTGACATAAAGGTGAGGCGGGCCTTCTACTCAGGCTTTGGTGCCTCTCATGGATTTAAGTCAATAAAGAATGTGCCAACCAATCTCTATGTCACAGCAGATGCTCAGTAGACACACTAGAGACTCAATGAATGCTTTGTGATTGACTGACAACTTTGGTCAAAGAACTTATGGGACAAGTCACTCAAAGTTCTCCGTGGTCCTATTGTTGTCTCTGCCCTAACCTACACTGCCAGCCATCTTCATGGTGACGGTTCTAGTCAGGGTTCTCCAGAGAAACAGAACCAATGGGATGTACATAGAGGCATAGGCATATAGAAGTGTGTATATACATACATGCACCCACATGAATACATATGTGTACACATATTTAAGCATATGAACGCATCTGTGTATCATACAGAGAGAGAGAGAAATATGAAGGAATGCAATTGTAGGAGCTAATAGGTCTGAAATTTGCAGTGCTGGCCAAAAGGCTAGACATTCAGGTAAGAATTGATGTTGCGGTCTTGAGTCCAAAATTTGCAGGCCCAGTGAGGCCAGACAGGCTGAAAAGTCAGGCAGGACTTCTATGTTAGTCTTGAGGGTGAATTCCTTCTCTCTGAGAAACCTTGGTCTTTGATCTCAAAGCCTTCGAGCTGACTGGATGAAACTTACCCACATCACTGAGGGCAAGTTGCTTTCCTCAGAACCAACTGATTTAAATGTTAGTCACATGTAAAGAACTACCTTCATAGCAATATCTAGACTATGTGTGTGACCCAACAGCTGGACACCATCACTTAGCCAAGTTGACCCCAAATTAATGACCATGGCATCCAAAAATGTCCTCCCTTTGTGCCTCACCTCAGCCACTTACCTCCAACCTGGGTTTACACAGTGATACTGGCCTTATGCCCTTGTCCTGGTCTGTAAATCTTGCTACATCTTATGTAAGAACTGTCCCTCACGTTTGAGCTTGCCTTCTCCTATGCTATTAACTGCTTCCAAAATAACTTGAGTCTGAACTGCTAGACCAGCAACAGCAGGCACTAAGAGGGAAAAAAGTCAGTAGCCCCTGTGCTTTAGTTCAGGAAATTCCTCTCCACTCAGGAAATTCCTCTCCTTCAAACTTCCCCATGCATCGGCTCTGCTGGCTCCCCGAAGCACTTGGCTTTGTGTCCTGTCTCCCTCGTCTCATTGGCTCCATGTCAGGCCGCTTTGCCTTATTTCTGACCTACTGTTCTGTCAGGGCACTGATTCCAGCACCACAGCAGGCCCAAGGCTCCATGTCCGTGGCTGCCGCCCATGTGGGAAGGAAGACGGGGTACCCTGTAGGATTTATCACAGTTTTTTTTAACATGTCCACATCCACTCTCCACTAAATGGTATCATCGACGCCACCCAAGCAAAGATATCATCTCCACAAAGCCTTTTTTGACAGATGAGGGAATTCTTCTCAGAAAGAGTAAGCAGAGAGCACAGCAGTACGGCCCCAGCACACAAGCCTCCGCTGTGGGGCAGGCTCTGGGCAGCCTCATCAAGCCTGAGGCCTCTTGGCCAGAAGCTGAGTATCACTAGGACTGCTGATAAGCAAAACAATGTTCCCTTAGGTTGACATGCAACTTTGCTTCCAAAAATATCACAAAGGCATTTTTACCTTTCACCCAATTATTTCTTGCTGGCTCAAAAATTCCCAGCATCATCCCTTCTCCCTACCTCAGGCTTCAGAAACACAAAAATTCTCTCATCTCACAATTTAAACTTGAATTTAGCCTACAAAGTCATCGACTGTAAAAGTATACAGAGTGTTGATGAACCAGAAGTAGTGAGTGGCAGTCTGGGCCCAGTAGCTTCCATTCTGAGGGATGACTCCGTGTTCGACAACCTGGCCCAAGGAATACCCAGATAATCTTTGTAGTCTGGATCTGGGAACAGGCCAAGGTTGGGACACACCAGCCTGGTTGTTCCACTGCCCAGAGACCATGCAGGCCCCAAGCGTTTTGAGGGTCGTTCTCCAACGAGATACAAGAAGCACAGGCTTACGGTCAGTGTTGGGAAGTGTCCACAGTGAGTAACAGGGCAATGTCACCACAAAGCAGGTGTAACACCTGAGGGGCCTGGTGACAGACAGCAGGCAGGGGCCCAGTCAGGTGAGCAGCAGCCGCAGCATAAGCCAAAGTCAGTGCGGGGAGCTGTGCGGGAAAGCAGGTCACAGCACACTGTAGACAGCGATCTCTGCAGACAGGCTGATAGAAAGACCCAGAAGGCTCTGGCAGTACCAAAGTTCAGATCTGAGAAGACTGAAAAGAGTAATCAGGCTTCATCTCTCACAGGACATAGGTGCCAAGTATGAAACTTAGGTGGGACCCAGGCTCCTGGTAAGAGAGGGTGACGGAAGGGAACGAGCACCTGGAGGTAGCCCAGACACAAGGCGATGGCCACAGGAAGGAGGCACACAGCTCTGTATTAGGACTGAGGTGCGACAGGCAAGAACTTGTGCCAACTGCCTCAGTGACCTGGGCCCTTTGAATCTCTCTTGACTGGTCAAGATGGTGCTGTCTTTCTGAGGCGGGTGGAGTGAGGTGCGAGGCCTGCTTTGGGAGGCCACAGAGACCCCGCTGGAGAGAAAGGGGGACTGAGGGGCCATGGAACCAATCACCAGTCCCCTTATAGGGCTTGTGGAGAGGACGCTTCCCTGAGCAGAAAGAAACCTGCAAGGCCCCCAGCTGTACAAGTCACCCACCTCTCCAGTCCTGGGCAGTGGCACTCTCTCGCGTGCTCTCTCTCTGTCTCTCTGTCTCTCTCTCCAGAAGTGTCATCCAGAGTCAGGGAAGGGAGAAACACAACCCTGAATAGTCCAGAATCTCGGATGAGAGTCAGGAGAGCTCAGCCTCCAGCACTAAAACTATGGGGAATCGGAGACCTGCCCGAGGTCACAGGATGACTTCTACCACAGACTGGGACTTCGCCCCCCTCGCAGCCTGAGGCTCTTCCCACTAAGCCCGAAGCTGAATACCCGGACCCATGCGGCCTGAGGACAGCTTCGCAATGCCCTGCCTTGGACAAGCTGACTCACCCACTTGATTTCAAAACACATTTATAGCTATCGATCAAGGGCGCAGGAGACTTTCACGGCACCAAACAGACCAAGTGAACTCTCCTTCCACAGCCTGACTTTTTCCTTTGAAAAATAGAGGAAATACCTACACCGTGCACCCCACCACAAAGTGCGCTATATTTAGCAAATTTCAGTAGCCCGTTAATCTCAACATTTCAATATTTCCCTGTTGCTATAGTTATGGCATCTGGTTAAATCAGAGTTCAGCAGCTGTGAGCAACGCTCTCACCGATCCCAGCCAACTTTGTGCTTTGTTTTTAATGCAGGACAAGGAAAGTGGGAGCAAAGCAGTCACTTTCTCTTCCACCCCCTCCCAGGAGGAAAGGCTAATCTGGGTCGGACAACACACCGGCTGCCCCGCTGGCCCCGCGACAGCGAGCAGGGAGTCCGGGCACCGACCGGGCGACACTGGCAGCTCCAGGTCTCTCGTGGGGAGTCAGGCGCTCAGGACGAGCTAACAGGCCAAAGCTGTGGTCTGCTCCACCGAGAATTTGATGCCTCGTGTAGCCGGGTGCTTGGGTGTCAATTCGTTTTACAGACGTGCATAGGGCAAAACAGGGGCTTCTCCAAGAAGACATCGCTTGGCGCTACATGGCTTTGCATGGCCAAATTTTCATCTTGGTCTGTCCCTACGTGAGGGCTTCGTTCACTTGCTTCTCAGCAAAAGTGGTCTTGGGCAGATTTCTTAGGCCTACACCCCCCGGCCCTCAGGGGCTCTAACTCCTCTACGTAGGGCTCTGTGTCCTTGACTTGGAACAGTGACTTGGCCACCAAATGTTACTCTGAACATTTACGGGCCATCACAAACACACGGCAGAGTATCTCCGAAGTCGTGACAACAAAATCAATACTGTATAAAGTATGACATGGGTTTGTAATGGCAGGGTTTGTATGGCTCTCGTACAGGGCTGCGATGTAGAGCTAGGCACGATTTTTAAAGGCCGTTCGGTGGGCTTTCTCTAACCCTGTCTCCAAATGTTCGCTTTCTCTTCCAATTTGCTATGTTCTGTGGTACACTTCTTCTGGAAAAGAAGATTTACATCTGAGTTTAAATGGACTTATCAAAAACTCATTCATACGCACCTACTGAGATCGATCCATCGGCGTCTACAAACTGGTACGGGGACTTCCCCATGAAGGAGCCACGGTCTCCCCTTTCTCTGCGCACTGCAGGACACGAGGCCCTGGTTGCTGGTGAAACGACTGGAGCAGATGCTTCCTTCATTCAGTCTGAGGTGGCAGGTGGTTAGCAGTGCAAGACTTCTATCTGATCATGCTGGGGGTTCTTCTGTGACCGAGTCCCTCACAGGGACAGAGCCAGGCTGGGGTCAGCTTGACACAAACCCGTGGCTACTCACTTCCAGTGCAGACCCCACCTGGAAGCCCTCAGCCTGAAATGGAACTAGATTCATGGGGCCCACTCTGTCACTGTTTGGGGGACAACGTAAACAGGAAATCTGTAGATTGGCACTTATTTTTCGAAATAAAAATGACCCATGGGGGGAGCGCCTTCAGAGCGTGTGTGCCATTTCTCTAGTGCCCCGGAATCTTCACAACTCATTTCCAGTCTTTGAAAACACATCTATACTGCTGATATGTCAGAAGGACTTCTGCCATTTGAACGTCTACTTACACTGATGTTGCAATCTGATTACACGCGTCGTTGTTTCATTACGTAGTCAGACACATTATCAGCCAATATTTCCATTCCTACTTTCAGAGACCTTGTCAGCCTTCCCATGTCAGCAAAACACTCAGGGTACAAATCCGGGGAATAACAGGGCCTATCTTCATCGCTGTTCACACCAGTTCAAAACTTGGACGTGGCCCAGCTCATCTCTATGGCCTTTCCTGCCTCAGGGTCATGCTTTCCTGACATTTCCATCCTGCAAATCACGGCGAGGGTCACTTCCAGTTTTATGATGTCCATGTTAATGGCTTCACTGGCAGCCCTAACCGATTCGAGGATGGAGCTCTGAAATTGGTTTTATCAGACCAGAACTTGATTACCTCATTCTCAAATATTTCCATATCTGATTCCTTTCTAAGTCGCTTTTAATTGGAGTTCCTTTTCTATATACCTCATTTGAGCTTATCTGCAACAATAAAAAGTCACAAAAGAAGCAAGCGACGCATTTTACGCCATAGGAAGTCTTTTTCCTCTAGACAAGAGACGTCTAAGTCGACAGCTATGCGTGAGAATTGCTCTTAAACATGTGAGAAACTTTCACTTTGGCGAGGATTTGACTTGCTGTGTGGCCCCAAGGAGGTGAATCTGGACTAAGTAAAAGACATGTTAGTTGATGGACTTTGATGCAGGCTAAAGAACTTTCTAGTAGAATGACCTGGAGACGGAGCTGCCTGCTTTGAGCTACAACATGCGCTCTGTCGCTGGAGGTATGCCAGCAGGCACGACACCATCTCTGGCAGGGATGCAGCCAGAGGCACTTATCTTAGTCTACCTCATCTCTGAGAATGCTTTCGTCTTGGAAATTCATTTCCTCCCTCACTCCCCTCATTCCATCCTCTCTCATTACCTTCCCCTGACTTCCCTATCCACCCCAAATGGTCATCAGGTAGACAAGATATCTACACTTGCTTCTCCCCTCTACCCTTCCCTTAGTTCAAGGCCCCATTCTTTCTCATTTGGGATTAACAGCACAGCTGGCAACAGTTACCCCAGCCTGCCTTCTCTCTCCTTCCAACCAATTTTCACATTGCTGCCATCATAATCTAAACTTTTTTTAAAACGGTGATATAAATTCCACACTTAAAACTCTCGGGTGCCCTGCTATTATTTTACAGGGGAAAAATTCAAATTTCTTCATGTGGAATGAGCTTGTGTTAGCCTGTCTTTCCAAGCAAGTGCCCCCACACCCTTGTCAAAGTGGACTGCCTACCAACGTCAGAGTTTCCTGGGGTGTGCTTGCAACTCTGCACTCCTCGTTTTCCTCTGCCTGCTTAGAAGGGTCTCCTGTCCGCCATAAGGGTTGTCACCTCCCCAGAGAGAACTACTTGCTCCCTCGTCTGTGTGATGCTGCCATTTTCTGAATATCTCAACACAGCTCACTCTGTGACGACACGTTTGGTAAACTGTGTACATAGTTACGTCTGGATACGCAAAATGCAAATGTGCCCTAAATGAATTCACAATCTACTGGATTTAATCTTCAATGTGGCATTGATGAGTTTGTAAACTATTTAGCTCCTTTCATAATACTTCTCCATGCTTTGGTCTCAATTCAATTTTTAGATGCTTAGGATGGAAAAGCTTTATTATTACGACTTTTTCTGAGAATCTTCAAACATTAGTTGCCACAGCATCCTGAGGAAAAAAGATGTTGTTGTGAAGAAAAATGCAAATGGATACAGTTAGTCAGTGACACACGAACAGGACTAATTTAATTTTGCAGGATTAAACAATACAGAATGGAAACAGAAACGAGAAATGTTTCCCTCCCTCCAAATGATGAATTCTACTCTTTCCTGCTCCACAGAAGGGTCCTTCCAGGTTAGCATAGCAGGTCGAAGGCAGGTGAGAAGTAGAAAATGATGAAGCTGCACAGGGCGGCTGGTTCCAGAGAAATGAAAAGAAAGCAAAGGGCAGACAGACTGGTGGGCAAAGCCTGACGGGAAGCCCCAAGCACCATGTAAACACTACACTTCTGCTTGTGTGTGGGCTGACTCACACGGAGGTGGTCACAGCAGTCGCCTCTGGAGGAGAGAGCTGGGGAACACGGGGCCGAGGAGGGGGCCTATATTTCACTGAGCACACTTTTATTTTACTAGCATTTTTATCCTGTGAGTCTTACTTTATTAAAAAATACACATGAAAAGAAAACAAGTCAGCATCTGTGAAGAGTGAAAGTACTGAAGGGACATCCCAAGAGGCTCAAGGGCCAGAAAGCCAGCAAGGCTGTCCTGACCGCAGCCACCAAGGAGGCAAGGGGATAAGGCCAGGACGCTGGCGCTGACCCCAAGAGCAGTGCTGCCCAGACTGCAGGACCCGTATTGAGTCCCTTCCCACCCAGCTGGAAATCAGACCTGAACAAGCCTGACCTGGACACTTACAGGTAAAACGAGACACCTGGCTGGGCAGAAGGTGAGGCGGGGTGCAGAGAGGGCTTCAAACATGGCAGTACAGTGGCTGACTTTGTGTCAGACTGACTGGACCATGCGATGATCTGCTATCCAGTTAAGAATTGCTTCTGGGAGTGTCTGTGAGGGTGTTTCTTCTGGAAGAGAAGCTCTTGCATCAGCAGACTGAGTAAAGCAGATGGCCTCTCCATGTGGGTGGACAGCCCCCGAGCCACTGAGGGCCCAGGCAGAAGGGAATGGCAGCGCAGGGCTGAATTCAATCAGGCATGGGCCTGATTGCTGCAGTTGGGGGCACCCATCTCCCCTCGCTTTTAGGGTTCTTGGCTCTCAAGCCTTCAGATTGGGACTAGAATCTACACCACGGGCTATTTTCTCTGCCCTCCACGGGTCTCCTGGGTGTCCAGCCCACAAATACCACCTTGTGCACCTTCTTCTATCAGTTCTGTTTCTCTGGACAACCTCGACCTGCAGACTGCTTTGGTGATCGGGTTCCTTAGCGCCCATCAAGCATATGTGTTTGAAAGGTCTGATGACATTTTCTAAAACTCTGTTGCAATAATGGCTGTCTAAATGGTGAGGGTCACTTATGCACCATAGGATTCAATCCTGTCTTAATGACAGGTTGCATTCTCTGCTTCTTCCTTAATACACGGATTCTGCGAAGTGATCTCTGTCAATCTCAAGACCCACCCAGTCGAAGCTTGCCTGAATCCCTGAATTAGGAAATACTGTTAAACAGTTGCTGCATTGAGCCGCTGTCTCGAGGGTGTTTTCTGCTCAGCCACACGTGAGAGGAACACGGTCTGGGTCACCGCTGATGCAGCCAACCTCTCCTACAACTATACTAGAAGGATCGCTTGCTAGAGAGGAGGAGAGGAGGAAAAGATAAAGATGACCGACAAGTGGAAGGTGTTGTCTGTTGCAGGAACCTCAGACGAATGAGTCGACTTTTGGGAATACTACAGCACCTACTCTGAGAAGCCAAGCCAGGTGCACAGAGTTCTCCTGGGGTAGGAAAGGACAGAGAGCAACTGAGCACCCACATTCCCCGCCAGAAGGTCTTCAGCTGTGCGCTGGCTTTCTCGCTAGCCCCAGATTCTGTGCCTTAGGCTCCTGCAACACGGCCTGAGCCCAGGGACAGCTAACACGCTTTGCCTTTTCTTCACTGCGAGACCCGGGCGCTTTCCTGGAAGTGATTAACTCCAAAAAGCCAAGCTAGAAACTGAGCAAGAAAATCACCCCCAAATGAATGCACTTCCACGGTGGCTTCGGGCCACACCCACTCTGCACAGGGCACACAGGCCGGCCTCCCGTGGAGCCATGGCCGCTGGTTCTCCACGTTTTACTTCCCTCACCTTTAATTGCTTGAAGTTTAGACATAAATCCAATCAGTAGACTATTGTTTTCTGCTTCCTGGCAGCAAGTCACAGCTGAAAGGAGCGCTGGGGGAGAGCTGGGTGGGGCCAGAAATCTGGATCTTGGCATGACTCTTGCGAATTTTCTTTTCCATTTTACTCACCTTCTGGCGCAGATGTTATCAGTAATTTCCCGAGACAGAGAAAACCCCGACTTCCTCCAAGAGTTCAACTACCTGCCTCAGCAAAATCCAAAATGGGGGGAGACCAGCAGCTCCATAGAAACGCCCTCCTGTGTTTGTGTCCAAGGAAACACACACAAGAAAACACGCCGGACTCTTTCAATTCTGCCATCCGCTAGTTGGCTGAGACACAAAGTCTGTGGTGATTCTGGGGAGTCCATCCAAAAGCCAGAAGGGACAGGACACTCGCACAGCCGATGACTAGGCAGCAAAGGAAAGAGGAAAAGCGAGCCTCTTTCTGCTGCATTCAGAGGTGTGAGCTAATCAGCACCCAGAAACTAGGTGGTGGCTGCAGAGGGTGGAGCAGAGAGGAGACCAACTCGCGTTTTCTCATCCACTCCGGGTTCTGGCTGCCCAGCGTTAGTTTCCAAATGGCACATGTGTTACAAAAGCACACCTGACTTTTCCGACATGGCCATGAACTTGGAGTCACGAAACCCGGGCTCTGGCCCTGCTCATGCTGCTGACCCAGCGTGTTTCGCCAGGCTAGCCCCTTCTCCCACCGTGGCCTGAAGTTTCCGCGTCCGCAAAGCGAAGGGCACGGCTAGCGCTCAAGCCCCCCAAGTGCCAAGAGCAGCGAAACAGCCCTGATCCAAGGGGCGCTCTCAGCAACACAGCCTTCCTGTGGGCCGTCCTGCCTTCAAACTCAGGGGTCGTTCCACCCCTAGTGACCACCTCCCTTGCCGAGTGGACGCTTTGCTGTTGTGCCAATGTCCTCCTCACCTCGCTTTCCGCCTGCATTAGCCAGCACGTACCACCTGCCAGACGCAGTTCCAAGCTTTGTACACGTTCGTTTCTCCCTTACCCACCCTGACCCTGGGAGGGGGCGGTGTCCTTAACCTCATGCTGCAGAGGGGAAACCAAGGCACAGGGAAGCGAAGTAATTTGACCAGGGTGGTTCAAGTTACTAAGCAACAATCCAGAGTCTGGCCCATGCCAGGACCTTTGAAGGAAGACAATGTTCTGTGCCAGCCGGGCGCTTTCAGCTGTAGACCAACCAACGAACTAGCCTCACACAGCAGCTGACTTAACGCAACGGCAGTTCACTTCTCGTTCATGCCCCAGGTCACTTAGGCGTTGTTTGTTTGTTTGTTTGTTTGGTTGGTTGGTTGGTTGAACTCACTTAGGTTTTGACAGATGCAGGAACACTGCCAGCTGCCCCAGCAGAGCGAACAGAGGACAGACATAGACGGCACACTTGCTTTCCCTGCTTCTTCCAGAGGTGACAGGGGCCACTCTCCCTCACAGCCCATTAGCCGGGCCTAATCACACAGCCTTGCCTAACTAAGGGGACTGGAATTTAATCTTTCCTGTTTTCAGAAGGAGTGAAGCAGAGGTTAGTAAACACTAGGAATGCCTACCACAGTTCAGATATCAAAACACCCAGCTAAATGCTCAGCTACGTACCTAGTGGAGACCAGCATTCTTTTAACCAAGGAGCAAATGGTCACTGGATAGTAACAGTGTCCCTCACATATTTTCATCTTAAGATGAAGAAAGAGACATTGAGGTTAGTTAGTCAGAAAATGAATCACTCAGGGGCCTCCCCGGTGGCGCAAGGGGTTGAGCGCCACACTGTGGAGCTTCTGCATCCACCACAGTGTGAGTTCGATGCCCGGCCAGGGAGGGGACCCACATGGCGCAGCAGACCTCTCCTGCCTCGCCCGCTGCTCCCCTCAGCAGGGTGTTTCAGTCCGTCTGCCTGTTCTGTGCCCACTCTGTCTCTGGTGAATTCTCTCACCCCCACCTCTGGTCTGTACCCCAGCTCTTATGTGCATAAATAAATAAAATCTAAAAAAAAAAAAAAAAGAAAATGAGTCACTCAGAAAGTGAAAGTCATTTGAACCCTGGCCTGACTCCAGTGTCTATACCATGTTCACTCCAGCAGACCGTCTCCCAGCGGAAGAAAGAGCTCGGTGGCCACACGCCGCTCAGGGCTCTCTGCCGTGGTGCACTCGGAGGAGAGCAGCAGAACCAGGGCAGTTCCTGACTGCCGCTGCCCTATGCAGGAGCACCGGGCCAGAGCCGGAGGGGCTCTGACGGACCGGGCACCCTTCGCCACCCCAGCACTGTCAGCTGCAGCAACCACGGCCCCTAACCTGAAGCACTTGGCCCTGTACGTACCCGGATGGTGACGAGGCGGCTACATCACTGGGATCAGTGCTCTCAAAAGGTGAACTGAAGGTGTGAACGGGCTAAAGGGGCTTGGCTGGGGGACTGCGTAAGAGGTTCAGAGCAGCAGCAGCAGCAGCAGCAAGGCTCTGCTACCATCCCAGACCTGAGAGGGAAGGTTCCAGAGCCCGGCAAGACATGACAATGCGAGAGGCAACCCGACAGAAACGGTGGCATAAGGTGGATGAACAAAACCACTGCCAGGTGGGAATCTGGGGAGAGGGAGCAGGAAAGAAAAACACTCAGCCTTCTCTGTCTCCCACTCCTCTTCCTTCCTTCCTTCCCACTGATACACCCTCCCATTGTCAAACACAACTGTAAGCCGGAAGACAAGAAGACTGGATATGGCGGCCCCTAGAAGTCCATCTCCAGAAGCCCACAGCGGGGCAGACAAGGACAAAGAGGAGATCCGAAGTGGCAAACTGAAGCTGTCCATTACGGTATCTTTGTTTTCTCCTCCTTGATTTCCTCATTTACAATGTTCAGTGCCATAAAGTGCTAAATACATTTTAATTTCCATCAACATTCAAGTCTTTAAAATTTGGTTGTGGAATCCTATCACTTATCTATGCATGATATTTTTAGTTATAAGATCAAGGGCATATTTTGGGGGTGATGTTTAATTCAGCATGAAGTAAAGAAAACTACATTTTAAAATTCTCCCATACAATGGCCTCCCTGGTGGCGCAGTGGGTTAAGTTACGCACTATGAAGCAGACCGCAGTCACTGCAGCACGAGTTTGATCCCTGCTGCTGGCCGGGAAGGGGATCCACATGGCGCAGCAGACCTCTCCTGCCTCCCCACTGCTGCCCTCGGCAGTGTAATTCTCTTGATCTACCTGTTCTGTTCCTGGCTCTATCTCTGGTGAATCCTCTCATCCCCTCCCCACACCTCTGGCCTGTACCCCAGTTCTTGTATGCATAAATAAATAAATCTTTAAAAAAATAAAATTCTTCCATACCTTGACTTCCAGTTAAACATGACAGACTGATGACATGTGTTTCTCTTTCTCTTTCCCCTAGCCAAGGAACTAAATATATATATAAGATATAGTTAACTAAAATAACTAAAAATATAATTAACTATATATAAAACTATATATAATATATAACTATGTACATGAATTATATATAATATATAACTATATATTGTACATAACATATATAGAACATAAAGACTGCACAGAAAAAGGATAGGCAGAGGAACAATCAAAGTGGTCTAGCAGTCAAAGAGTTGAAATTTTAGAAAGGAGAAAATTACCAAAGTAATACCAGAAAAGTCCTCAGAAACAAAGACGTGAATTTCTACGTAGAAAGGGCACAAGGGGGCCTCCCCTGGTGGCGCAGTGGGTTAAGCAACACACTACGAAGCAAATCGCAGCCACTGCAGCACGAGTTCGATCCCTGCTGCCGGCCAGGAGGGGGACCCACATGGTGTGGCAGACCTCTCCTGCTGTGCC
>JAGFMF010012044.1:411653-438854 GCA_019455555.1 Galemys pyrenaicus
CTCTCTGTGGTGAATCCTCTCACCCCCCCACACCTCTGGCCTGTGCCCCAGTGCTTGTATGCATAAATAAATAAATCTTTAAAAAAAAAAAAAAGAAAGGGCACAAGGAACAATCAGCAAAGTAAATGCATAAAGAGGTACACCATGTCTCACCATTATAAAATTTGTTAATACTAGTGGTTTTAAAAGAAAACCCTAAAAGTTTTCAGAGCAAAAAAAAGAAAAAAATCCTATACAAGAGAATGAACTGGAGGGCCTCCCTGGTGGTGCAGCGGGTTGCGCTCCGTGCTGTGAAGCAGCCGCAGCACAGCAGCACCAGTTCGATCCCTGGCCAGGGAGGGGACCCACATGGCGCAGCAGACCTCTCCTGTCTCCCCGCTGCTCCCCTCAGCAATGTATTTCAGTTCATCTGCCTGTTCTGCTCCCTACTCTGTCCCTGGTGAATCTTCTTACCTCCTGTGACTCTGGCCTTTATCCCAGCTCTTGCATGCATAAATAAATAAATCATTAAAAAAAAGGAGAACGAACAGGAGTCACATTAATAGGAGATTTTTAAATAATAATACTGAGCACCTGGATACAATGGAGCCTTCACAATTCAGAGGGGAAAAATCAACCTAGAATTTTATATGCAGTCAAACTACCTACTTCCTGTGGTGAATGTCTGACACTGCCTTATGGCATTTTCCATGCTCATCGATAAACAGAAACAACATGTTAGCCACATACTGGCTGAGGAAAAGCTTTGAGAAAGTCATTGATGATTTTGTGAGCACTCTTTTTTTCTCAGCCAAAAGAATTGCTTTTCTCAGAAAGTGGCTTCTCCCCAGCCTGGGTTCCAGACTGTAAAAGATCTGAACAGAGCTAAAGTTGACCCATGAAGACATAGGACACGACTAAGAAAGAAACCGGTTGTATAAGTTATTCACATTTTATAGTGATGTTTAAAAACACAACAAAATCTACTAAAAAATTTACTATTAAACGTCTCATATATCTTTACTTAGGAATCGATTAAAGAATGTTCTCCAGCTACACAAAGAAGGGGACATGAGACAGAGAAAACTAGGCCTGTGTTTTCTAACACCAAAGTCCCAGGATAACACCTCTGAAGCAGCCTGGATCAACTTCCCCAGACTGAAGCAGAATTCTGGGAGACTCTAGGACAAAATAAATGGGTTATGTGGTACTTTTGAGTAATTTAAAAATAACACTGAGGACTATTTGACAAATCCAGTAGATGTGGAAAAAACTAGGGAATCAACAGAAAGAAAATTAGGCATCAAAAACCTTGGTAAATATTGACTCTGGGGACAATATATTACTTGAAAAAGGACATGTAAGCACGATGCACAGGCCTGGTAATGGATAATATTTGCAAACTTATAAACCCTGAAAGCTGATTTTGAAAACAGAAAAGGTGACTTACCTATCTTAGGAAAACAGGGGTGGGAAAACGGAAGCTGCTAAGCTCATTCACAGGTACTCTAGGTGTCTCTTTCCAGACCCATGCTAGGGTGGCACTTCTCAGTCTCCCTTCAGATTAAATGCAGCCTAAGCACGTGATTCGTTCTGATCAGTGCAATGTGAGTGGCACTGACTCGCGTCCTATCTGGTCTAGGTGTGTCCCTTCGCTTGACCCTACTGCGGAGACCGTGGGATGAGGTGTTGAGACGAGCTTTCACCAGCTTGGGTCTCTTGTGAGCCAACAGCGCCAGAGGCTGCCCGCCCATCTCTGTTGAACAGTAGCACCAGCAAGAGACACGCCTATGTGTAAAACCACTGCTAATTAGGAGCATTTGTTTGTAGTGTAAGCTGTAGCCAAGCCTGCAGATAACAGGCCACACAAGCGCATCCTCGTGGGTCACCGCGGGCGTAAACAGACAACATCTGAAACGGAGTCCGGTAGTCGCAGAACAAGCACACGCCGTCCGAGACGACGGTCTTAGCAACAGCTGAACAACCAAAAGGGGCTATCCAGGGAGCAAGCTTGAGAGGGGTGGTACTGGTCTGACTGTTTCTGTGGCTGGTGTTGTTGCAAGCTTCATTAGGAACTTATCTAGGATATTATCTAGACCGCTTCATTGATAAAACTAATTCTACGTGTGCACGTGCTGGGGCCGAGCGTCAGGACACGCATGTAGCCAGGCTGCAGTGAGTGGCCTCCCCCTTGCTTTGAGCAGAGAAACTCAGTTACCAGCTGACTCTGCAGACAGCTTCCTCCAGATTAAATGCTAACTCTAGGCATTCTGCAGGACTTCCAGCTGTAAGATCACGATCCCCAAAGCAGCAATGATACAAACAGTAGAAATGAACGAATGGAGAGTTTGTACAGCAAGTAACCAGGGATGCAGAAAATCGTCCGTCGGAAGGGCTGGGGGCCGCGTCAGAGCATTCATGTCACAGCCAAGAGGGCGCGGTTTCTCCCCGTCTGAGCAGAGAAGGGGTCGTCGGGAGCAGCGCTGTCCTTCATCCTCCTTGCACAGAGTTTTCTTCCTCGCAGAGTTTCTCTGCTCACGTGCTGTGCTCCCTTAAAGGACCCATAGTGCCCTGAGTCCCCCAAACAAAACAGGGAAAGCAGCCTGGGCAGAGTCCGCTCGTCTCACAGCAAAGTAACGCAGATATGAAGCCAAGGGTTGGCGGCCCACGGTGAAGTCATCGCCTCCCTAGAAAAGGACTAACGGCCCAGACACCCAAGAGGGGCCTCGAGGGAAGGCGGGTTCCCCGCACTGCCACTGGGCCGTGTCATACCCTCTGCGCCCCTTCAGGAGACGGCGGGCCGGGCGGAGGTTGGTGCCTGTGCTCTGTGCCAGGGGGCGCCCGGACCAGCGCGCCTGACTGCCAGGCCCAGTGCGTCCCTAGGAACAGCTTCGTCTTTGCTCCTGCAAGTCTAGTCACTTGCTGGTGGCTCTTGTGAAGCGGGACCACAGTGGTCCACAAAGAAACCACACCAGTCCTTTCTGTCCAAACTGGACGTGAGGTGCGCGTGCTCACTCGTGAACATGGAGCCTGTGTGTTCCGAGACGAGACAACAATGAAATCAAAGTATGACCCTCTGCCGGGGGAGGAGCACGGCACTGCCTGGCTTTGCCATCAGTCCTTCCCAGCCCTTCCACCCTGACCGCAGCGTCTCTCCCTTCCCGAAGCTAGAGGCAGCCTCTCACGTCTCAAGCCAAACTTGAACCTCTGATTCCCAGAGTCCCTCAGGCTGTGGATGGCTTTAATCCTTTTTCTTCTACCTCCTGCTACACTAAAGTTCTCAGAATGTCAACAGAATGGCTAGCTTGTGCCCAGCATCTTGACTTCAACATCATCTCCTTGGGTACCATCGTCAACTTCTGAGCTAAAACATCTCAACTTTTAAAATTCTGACCTGAATCTACCTTCCAGCTTTCTCTCCAGGAGCTTCTGGCCCACATCCATGCCACGCTCCACAACGGTGCATTACTTGGGATTCCCTGAGAAAATTGTGTATTTTCCTACTCTCAGCCCCACTCAGGGCAGTGCCATGACCCTGAACTTTCTGCCCAGCTCTGAAGTGTTACAGTCACTTGTTGGTGTGTCTCATTCTCCCGCAAGACGAGACAGCTGAGCGCAAGGGGCTGGCCTCGCCCTTCTGTGCATTCCTGGCACCCAGCACAGCAGCCGGCCTGTAAGAGGCACTTAGTAAATATGTGCTAAATAAAACTTAAAGGCATCACAAACCACGCTGCTTATTTTTACAGGGTACCAATTGTAGGCTGATTTCTAAACAAGCGTACCGGTTGAAGCAGACTAATTTATACGATGCTTCGACATGGTCAGTGTTAAGGTTTGCTTACGCCGCATAGGAGCTAAAGAACCTTAATAAATAACTAAACTGGAATGATCTCAGATTCGATGAATGAAAAAAACGTGCTTTTCAAAATACTGCCGCCTGTGGCATATACAGCACACCGGAAGCGCGGGCATGAGGGGCCCTGCATGCCTTTCTATTTCAAGACCCCAGCACCAGGTCTGTTTCCAGGCCCTCGTATGCGCTGAGCCTGGAGCACACGACGCTTCTCTAGATGGGGTTCTGTTCCTGACCCGGGTGTTGAGAAATCAGAAACGCGGGAGAAGACATAGCCAACTGTTCTTAACGAGTGGCTCCGCAATGCTCGTTGTGTTGAAACAAACACAGAACAAGAGGGAAAAGGCCCCTCCTCCCAACACGAAAGGGTGGCTCGGGGTCCAGTGGCCCCCCACAACACCCAGTGGGAGCCACAGTGACCACCCCACAAGGCAGAAATGCCACGACAGCTTCCCCTTACCGTCCCACGCCCCTCCCACCGTGGGCCTGGCAAGCGGAAGGGTATGAACGCACCAGAGTCAGAACGTGGAGGCCAAAGTCTTGTTTTCTATGGGGCCTGACTCGCCCTCCACTGACGAAGAGCAAAGAGCCACCCCAAACGCGAGCTGGTCGTTGCTGGGAACGTCGGAGACTGGCAGTGGGTGGGCTTGGCCAGCGCGGGCAGCGCCGAGTTGCCACAGGTTTTGCCTGGTTTGGAGCCCAGCTGGCAGCCGGGCACACACAGAGCCCAGCACCCCAGGAAGACCTAGCGAAGCTTGGCCTGGGGGGTCAGCACCCCCACCAAACTGGAGAGCCCACAATGGGGCCCTGGGGCACCCTCCATCTCCAGCCACGCCCAAGGGAAGGCTGCAGACGAATGAGACCCCTGGGCCTCGGGCTCACTCAGTATTTGAGGTTTAGCTGTCACCCACTGGTGTGCACGGCCAGGGGGTAGTGGGGCAGGTGGGTGCCCGCCGTCAGGCCAAGCCTGGCCCGAAGCGCTGAGAGCCAGGCTTGGCCTGACGGCGGGCACCCGCAGTCACTGGCCCGCGGCGGCTGCCCTCGGTGACAGCCCCTGGTGGGTCCGGGACCACCAGGGTCTCACCGTTGGGTGCTGGCAGGGGGGCATGAGGCCACAGTGCGGGCGCGCAGCAGGGGATGGACTCCGGCTCTGGCCCGGCGGCCCACTGTATCGATATGCAAATGGCAGCGGCACATACCAACCTAGCGGTAACATTCCAACGCCGCGGTCTTGAGAGGTGGACACATGCACCAGCTTCACTGCTAGATCTAGTTCTCTTCTCTAGCACACTCCTAAGCACCAAAGGAACAATCGCCCTCGGTGGAAGTCTGCGGTGCTAGCCAAAAAACTAAAATCACATCAATTTAAACCAGCAAATATGAACTTTTGGGACAGAAAAGAATTCTCTTTCCCGAGGCAATTATTTGTCTCTTCAGAAATGTTTGCCAATATGAAATCACCCTCCCCTGCCTGTGGAGTTCAAAAGTGAGGATCAGAGAATGCATCTGCATGGAAGAGGCTGGAAAGCACTGGGCAGAGGGGGCAGACACGACTCTGTGGGGAGCCTGGTGCATCGCTAACAGGAGGCCCTAAATGTCAAACTCGTGCAACTGAAGACACACAAAGGAAAGCCAGCGGACGAGACTGCTTGCCGCTTGTCCTCACACGCTGTGCCTCACAGGTCGTGAAGCCCTGCCGCATCGTCTCACAGAGCCACCTGACAGCTGCGAGCTAGGTGGGGCACGGTGTCACATGACACACAAAGCAGCGGAGTGTGAGCCACTGGAAAAGTGACCTAATGGACTTCATTTCTTTTTTTTTTTTAAAGATTTATTTATTTATGCACACAAGAACTGGGGTACAGGCCAGAGGTTGGGGGTGAGAGGGTTCACCAGAGACAGAGTGGGGAGCAGAACAGGTAGATCGACCAAAACCCACTGCTGAGGGGAGCAGTGAGCAAGGCAGGAGAGGTCTGCTGCGCCATGTGGGTCCCTCCCTCGCCGGGGATTGAACCTGCACCGCTGTGCCGCGGATGCTCCACAGCGTGGCGCTCAATCCCTTGCACCACCAGGGAGGTCCCCAGACTTCATTTCAAATCCGCTTCCCCCCCCCAACTATGGTATCACTGAGGTGGTTCTGGACACAAAGGGGCACTTCACCCCAGACCCTCACACCAGCCACTGCTCTTCCTGCACCAAGGGAAACCACTGCAGCCTGGGGTTGGAGGCAGGTAAAGGCACTTGCCAGCCTCGCCCCACGGTCTCCTGCTTGAGGCCCGCCATGGCTTGACTGAACCACCACTGGGTGCTAACGGAGGTGCCTTCGCTGCCTTCGCTGCCTTCCTCCCACAGAGAAGCCAGATGTGTCTCCGCAGCCCCTGAAGTTTGCTTAGAAGAGTTCACTTGGATTCCCTCTTACAGCAGCGATGGCCCCACCACCGCTACCCCCCACAGCTGCCTGGCACCGGCACTACCTTGAGGAACCACAAGCCACGTCCCACCCCTTCCATGTGGATACTTAGGGCACCCTTACACAGGTTTACCCGTAGGCCCTGTTTCACTCTGCACCCCAATGACAACTCGCGTCCACGTGAGGAATGCAGAGAACCAGGTGTGAGCCCCAAATTCTATAAAACCCACTCTGCGACCTTCAAATAAGGTCCTTCCCTTCTTTGTGCCTCAGACCCGGGGCCCAGACAGCTTCTGTCCAGCTCTGAGGCTCGGGGAGCTCACGACAGCTCAGCATTCCGTGCTCGAGAGGACTGCCGGCCACATCCGCCATCACAGACAGACGCGAGAGGACAGCAGGGAGGAGGCCTACGCGCCGTGCTGCCGGCTCTGTCGCAGAAAAGCAAAAAGGGAATGACTCTTGCAGAGCTCATGTGACTGCGATCTCTGCGTATCGCGGGCTCGGGAAGGTTCCCGCCCCTGTGCGCGCCAGTCCAGACTTCTGGGTGGAGGGAGAGGGCGGGGTCTCTGGGTATCAAACCAGGAAGGCAGGGAGACCCGGGAAGCTTTGGCAGTAGTGCAGAGAGGAGATGGGGAGGCCCAGACCGAAGTCCTGGCGACGGAGGCAGGGAGGAGAGGGCGGACCCGCCGTGGCAAGAGCGCACTCTGTCAGGAACAGCTGCTGGGGCTGGGGGTGACCCTCAGGGTCCTACTTGGGTGACGGTACACGTGACAGGGCCATGGCCCAAGCTACGGCTCTGAGAAGAACGAAGACACTCAAGCGGCTGGGTGATGGGCTGGTAGAAGATGCTTGTGGGTCTCGGGTGGAAGCGGCCAGCAAGCACGCGGCACGCTGGCCTGACAAGTCCACCAGTCCAAGCAGAGCCAAATACAACCATGAGAGTAATCTGGGAAGCCTCCCCAAAGACGGCCCCTGCCTGGGTGCCTCACTCTACGGTCTCGTGTACTCATGAAGACATCTGGAGGCCCCCACAGTGCTTAGTGTGCCGCTTACTTTGCCAGGCAAGGCAGGGCATGGGCAAACGAAGCTGGCATGGGCTCTGCCCTCGCAGACCTTCTAATCTAGCAGGGGAGACGACGCACAAGAGAAGAGGAAAAGGTGCCATTTGAAGTTGTAATAAACGTTGACAAAGAAGCAGATGGGTGCAGTGATCAGGGTTAGCGGGGGTGACGGGCGGACTCTTGAACAAGCCCTCAAAGCAAGACTGGAAGGGCGTTCCGAGGCCAGGGAACGGAGTATGTGAAGGCCTAGAAGCAGGAAGGACGGCCTCACAGAGCAGGGGCACCGCGACCTTGGGTTCTGTGCTATGTCTAGAGTATCTGCTGTGCTGTTACTGATATTTAAATGATAATAAGAAAGTAGCACAATAAGGCCAGAGCATAAAACGATCGCAAAGCCAAGCACTTGATGCCCATAAAGTGGTGCTGAACAATTTTACGCTGCCATTGATGGGTTAGAGCTGATGGCTGCATTAGTCAGATGTAATATTAACTTAAACAAAACCTTGACTAAAATTGCTCCGGAGCTCTGCCTTCCATCACCAAGCTCTGATTGCCTCAAATCACACCAGGGTATTGAAGCCGAACTCTGGGCAGTCACCATTCTGTAGGATTTCAGTGAAACACTGTTATCCAGGAAGCAATACCTAAAATAATACTCCATTTAATGATTAAATACAGGGTTGCACAAACTGTAGAACAGAAAAAAAAATCTCTGTAGCCACCAAAGAAAGGTGGTGTGTCACAATTCCTGCTGGTGGGCTGACAATTACTCCGCAGCAGGACAGCTAACAGGCCTAAGAATTCACATACCTGCAGCTCGGCCATAGTCAGGTCTCCGGCCTCGTATGCGCGCTGGGAGTCCCGGCCACCCGGGGACGCTGGGTTCATCCATTTTCAGTTCTAGGTGTTTATTCCTTACGGGCAACCAGCGTGCCTAGGGCTGAACGACTCCTGGCCAGCGGTGTATGCTTTCACTAGGATATTTAAGAGGCATCCGCTGAGTAATTAACACAGAAATCTGAGCTGGCTGGGAGAGGAAAATGAAAATCAGCCTTGTTTGTGATCAACACAGATTTGGCTATATGGAAATGTCTCTGCTTTCAAGATGAAGCCTCTATGTCAAAAAAGGCCAAAAGACAAAAATACTCCTTCAGCAGTGCAATTAAACAGGAAATTAACAAACTGGTAATTGGCTGTGCTGGTAATTTGCGAGAAGTTGGATATGGGACAGGCCAGCAAATGAAGTCAGCGGCACTTAGCAACCGTTCCCTTCCCCCACCCTTTGGAAAACTCCCTCCCTCAGCCCGTGGTGAGCTATAATTAAGGCTACTTTTTTATAATTAAGCGCTATTTTTTAAATCTTCGAGTCTGCAACAACCCTCAAGTCTCGTGTCTCAGCCGGCAGGACCGAGGCCCACGGCCCTACCGCAGCCCTCAGCGAAGGGGCCTTGTGTGACTTCGGCAAAGGACTGAAGGCCTGGGGACCGGAGGCGCTGAGTACCATGGAAAAGCCAAGTGTTTTGCCCCCTCCACCCTCACCAGTACTGCACACGTCACCCGAGTTGGGCCTGCTAGCCTGTGTCCAAGCAGTGAGCCGTTCGCAGTGACCTGCTGGTATAAAGACAACTCTCCGAGGCCAGAAGTGAATGTGGCTCCAGGGCCCCCGGAGGGAAGCTGGGCAGCACGCTGTTCAGCCTGCCCTGCGCTAGCCCGATGCCCACCAGCTTAAGGATTCGCTGCATTAAGAGCGACACTGAGTGGCCACAGAGAGGTGGGAACCGTGGCCCAAGAGGGTTTGATGGGCCCACACTTGGACTATGTCCCATCATGCCTTGCATCTGGCTCCCCTAACTCTGGTCTCCTCCCTGTCGTCTGCCTCATGACCTAACACACCCTGGCTGCCCGCTTGCTCTTTTATACTCTTGCTTTCCTCCCTTCCTCCCAACTTCCACGGTACCATATTCGCTTGATTTTGGCTCTCTCACCCCAGCTGCTGCCCACCCAACCCTGCCCTCCCAGGAAGTACAGGCCACACAGGCTGGTCCTCCTTCCCTCTTGGTCCACCAGTCCCTGCAGAAGGAGAGCAGGCGCAGAGGGTGAGGTGGGGCAGGCAAGGGTATTGAACCACTCTCTTTTCCAAATACCAACTAGAAGTTTCTCCCAAGAGCCCCTTGGCATGACTCCAGTGCAGTGAAGAAAGATAGTCAAAGCTGACCCAAGGCTTTGCAAAGACCATGAAGGGCCTACCGAATGAAAAGATGAAATTAAAGCTACCACATGAGGCAGAAGTTCCACTCCCAGTTATATAATCCAAAGAAAACAAAATGAAACACTTGCAAAGAGGTCTGCACCCCCATGTTCATGGCAGCATCACCTGCACTAGCCGAGCTGTAGAAGCAACCTGTGCGTGTCGATGAATGAATGGGTAGAGCTGTGGTAGGTACAGAATGGAGTACTATTCAGCCATGCAAAAGCAAGGACATTCAACCACTCACAATAATATGGCTGGACTTTAAACACAATATGCTAGGTAAAATAAGTCAGAGAAAGACAAACACTGTAGGGTCTCGCTTATATGTGAAATCTAAAAAAATAACTCAGAGAAAAAGAGATTAGATTTGTGATTACCAGAGGTGAGGGGAGGAGGAGGGCAACCGGAGGAAGGTGGTACAGGCTAATGCCGCTGTGGGGCACATACGCAAACCCTTGGTTTTCTTCACAAGAAGACTTGTCCTTTTCTTTCCACTGCATCCGTGTGAGCAGATGGGGGGTGGCCGGACCTCCTGTGTCACGTCCCGACACGTGCCAGCCATGTCATGCGCAAGCCTTCAGTGTATGTGGGGGTGGGCACCAATTATTTCCCAGTAAAAGTGGAAAAATACATAAAAATGTAATTCAATTCAGACTACCAGTAACTGTGACAATTCAGTCAGGTCTGGCATATTGACCTTTGCCAACACAAAGCAGCAACAACAGGTTTGTGAGTAAATTAAGTGTATGAACACACACGCTCCAGGGAGCTGCTCAGCCCAGTTCGCACAACGACGCGTCGGCTGGTCCTCTGACGGCGCTCACTTGTGTGTACATAATGAGTGCGCTGATTGCAAAAGATCGTTGCCTGCTCAAACGCCATCAAGAGCTCTACTTGGCGATATTTTCTGAGCTGCTTGTGTCCACTCCACAGGCACATTTTAGCACTCACCGAGTTCCCACGGAACAGCGGCAGAACAGAGCGCTGTGCACCAGCACCTGAAGCGGCCTGCCTGACTAGTAAGGTTAGTCAACCGAGACTCCATGTAGGGCCCCAAAGGCCCAGGATCACGAGATTTTAAAGGAAGAGAAACAACTATGCACTTGTATTCTCTGACCAACAAATAAAAAATCTTAGAAAAGGATTTCGGGAGAGGGGAGAGAAGAACCCAAACGCTGAGTCATGAAAACCAGCTCAGTTCATCCGGGCCACTCCGCCCCTGGCAACCAACCCCTCAGCACAAGTCCAGCAACCCAGCTTGCGTCAGCTCAGACCTGCCCAGCCTGGGGCTCCCGCCTGCGAAGCCCTGGCCTGTACCGGCGGCTCAAGACAGGAGACAGGCTTTCCTCGCTCTGCGCCCCTCCCCTGCCATTCCTACGTATGGGCCAAGTGTCGGGGTGGGGGGCAAGAAACCGAACGCTTTTAGGGTCCTCTGCACGCGCTTTTCACGTACGTGTTCTCCTTGGGCCGTCTCAATAACCCCGTGAGCAGATATTCCGAGTCTCCCGTTCACAGACGCAGCCTCGGAGGCTAAAAGGCTCAGGTACCGCTCAAGGCGGCAGAGGAGGCACGTGGCAGAGGCAGGGTTTTAACTCAGGCTCCCAAACTTGGCTGTGTCCGCCATCATCGCCTTCCACCTTGTCTCGCTGACATGGTAAAAAATACTTCTTGAAAATAAGCTACTTCTGCTTCCCCATGAGAACACCTTTGAAGGTAGCATGCCCGAAGGTGCCCGGTAACACTCCCGCAGAGGTTTCTGCTGCTCACACGACTTCAACGTGCCCCACCTCGCCGCCACCCCTTCCCCACACACACAGAGGGACCCAGGTCTGTATTTCAGCCAAGACACTAACCCTAAGCTCTAGAAAAAACAGCTACCCTCCCATCTGCATGTCCCACAGCTCAAGTCCAGCAGGCTCCAAGCTGAATTGATCAATCGGTCTCCACTCTCTGGCCACCCTCCAGTCCTGATCTTGGTTAGATATACCGCCCTCTGTCCAGGCAACCGTGCCAGGAACCAGGAGAATCATTCTAGACACTTCTCTGTCCTGCAGCCCCCCACATCACAAAGATTTTATCACTTTCAAACCTTTTTTGATCTGCCTTTTGCTCTACATTCCTTCCGCTGTCTTATTTCAGTCACCGAGAAATTTCACTGAGAGATCTAACAGGCCTCTGCCGGTCTCTGTCTCCAGCAGCGCCTCTCAAGTCCACCTGCGCCAGGCGGAGGGCCACAAGGGTGATCCAGTGCGACAGCCGCGTCCCTCCCTGCGTAAGTGATCCTCCCACCCCGCCGCCCAAGAAAGCTCTGGAGGCAGAGGGGGCACGGGCACAGGCGGTTGGCAGGAGGGGGAGTAGGACACATACACATATGGAAAAGCAAAAACGGAACCCCAAAATTAAAATTTTTTTTAAAAAAAAGCACTGTGTGGGCGGGGCATCATGGTCGCGCCAAGTCCCCAGGTGACTGGAATTAGTGGCAGACAGGTGAGGCGGGCACCCTCTTGCCATGACGCCCGCCACCTCTGAACTCTTCATTCCTGCCACTTCCCTTTGGCAGTGACCAGTGCCCAAATCCTAGAAATGCCGCGCTGGCTCACACCTGAGGCTGGCCTCGATGCCTAGAAACTTCTTTCTGCCCTTGGCCAAGGTTCTACTGAACCTTCAAGACTTACTGAGTGCCACTTCTTTAGGGTACTTTTAGGGACCTCATCAGACTGGGTCGGGGCCCCTCCCGTGTGGCCCTGCAGCATCGCCCGCAGTTCTCAGGCAAGGCAGCTGCGGCTGTGCTGAACAGGTGCTCGAGCGTCCGACTCCCTGACACGCTTTTAAGCATCTCAAAACCAAGGAACATGTTTACTCGTCACCGGCAAGTGCCTCTCATCTAACAGGTGCTCAGCAACGTCGCTCTGAAGAGAGCGTCACTCCCGCGTGGGCTCCACGCCGAGCGATGGTAGGCACGGGTTTTAGGGAACTCACCTCACCTGCTCGGGCCGCAGCTCCCACGTCCGTGTCGCAGGACAGTGAGTGCCCCGGCTCGCTGGCGCAGCAGACGCGGACTGCGCAGGCACGGGGGCCGTGAGGAGCCCCAGAGATGCTTCTGCAATTTGCGCTCTGGCTGAGTCTTCCTGCACTCTAGAGACAACGGAAGGCCGCAAACAAGGTCTCCTAAGCCTGAGCCTCCACGGGTGGGCCAAGGAGCAGGGCCTGGGGCACTTGGCCCAGCGGGAGGGGCGCAGGCTGCAGGGATGGGAGGCAGATACTGGAAAACGGAACAGCGAATACACGCTCTGAGGGGGGTGCTGACCTCCCGGGCACGCGCTTTACACTGAGCATCGTGAGCCCCGCTCCTGTGCTCAGGCCTCCACGGCAAGGGGGCCAGAGCCACGCAGCAGGTCGAACTTACCCTGCTGACTTCCGGAGGCTCATCGAGTCTTTCTGAAGCCTGCCTTCCCCGGCAAGCGCTGGGGCCCCGAGGAGTCCCCGAGGTATCCCTCGCCGGGTGGCAGTCTTAATGTTCGGCTCCACAGAGACCAAGGACACCAAATTGATCTGTTGGTCCTGAGGAACCTCCACACTGCACCGTTGTCCCAGAGGGCACCACAAGCGCCTCAAAGTCCTTGGACTAGTCTCCTGGGTCTGTTCTAAGCTCCCACTCTCGCCCGTAGAGCTGTTCGTTTTCCAGGAGAAAGACCCATCTAGACTGCTTCTTAGAACGCCAAGCCCTGCAGGTATCCAGCAGTGGCATCGCGGAGCACAATGCCCATTTCCCTAAAGGAATCATCTCTCTCATTGGTCCAGAAGTAACTTCTAGAGTGGCAGAGCCATCAAAAGTAGTGCGAAGTGCCAGGGAAAAGGGATGAAGCATTTCTTCTATGTACCCAGCCCTCCACCCAGTGCACATACACCGAGGCAGGGCCTTGCCCTTCTCCTCTGGCTGCCACCTGGTGACCGTCCTGCCTCCAAGAGATCACAGAGTATGAGCTCTTTGAGTAGGAGACAAGAAGAGCTGACAGCTGTGTTGTTGTTCACACTCAAGGCCACAGAGGTACACTCCGGGTGCCAGGAAATGTCTTGTTCATTCACTAAACATTCACTGAGCATCTACTTGGTGGGAAACTGCAGTGGACAAATCAGCCACCATCTACACTCGGAAAGCTTAGCAGGGAAGACAGGTTAAATAAGGGAGTTGCAACATGATGTCGTATGAAGTCCAGAGGGATCCCAGAGTGGGACGTACTTCGTTATACATAAGCTTAGAAAAGACTTTCCAGAGTTGGCGACGCGTGGCAAGTGGTTAAGAACGAAGACGCACGGGCAGGGAGTGGAGTCTGAGCAGAGGCATCTCAAATGTCCCCAAAGAATATTGCTGGAGCCTGGGGTGGCGGGCAGTAAAGACAAACGGAGCTAACAAAGCAGGTAGGAAGCGCCCTGCTGCTCCAGCCTGCGGGGCAGAAACTACAGCCTTGACAAAACTGAGGCTTCTCCAGGCAAACTAAGCACTTTCCTGTTTTTATTTTGTTGTTGTTATTGGTGGTCATGTTTTTGCCTGTTCTATGCAGTGAAGCAGCAGGACTAACTTGGAAAATCGTTTGGCGCTGGAGGACCGTGTGGAGGGCTAAGGGGCTCCATGCGAGGTGAGGGACGGGAGATAAGGCTGAAGGTCAGGGAATTAATCTCAGTGAGAAAGAACAAAACCTTGAACAAAGGATAGAGTCAGGTAGAAGGGCAGACTCAAGAGGATTTGAGGCTAGAATAGGCTGGATTTGGGGGAGGAGAGAGGAGGTAGAACAGCCAGATTGCTGTTCTTAATACTGTTGACTTCGAAGGGAAGCATGAGAGGCGGGGCAAGTTCGGGCGCAGCCGGGATGGCAAGAAAGCACTTTGGCCACACCGAGTTCGGAGAGTGGGTCGATGTGTCTGAAGTTCTCAAGAAATTTCAGGGCTAGAAATACCTATTTGGGAGCTTAAGTACATAGTGACAGTTTGAAACTTGGCATTACGTAAAGAGAGCCAAAGCGTAAGACGTGTATGGCTGCAGAAGAGGACAGGTCATCTGAGGGAAATGGACAGTGACCGCTCGTGGCCATGGGTTTCTTCTGGGGGTCAAAAATGTTCGACCCCTCATTGTGGTGACTGTGGCGCTGGTTGGACAGTCCCGTGAACACACCGGGAGCCCCTGGAAATGCCTCACTTGAAAAATGCTAATGATTTTGAAAATCACAATGAAATGAGTGATTTTCTAGAAAACATAGCAAATTGGAATCACAAAGAAGTGGAAAACATGGGAAGAACCTATGCTGCTTAAAAACATTTCCTCTACTGTTTACCACAGTGACCAATATGTTTTATGAGCAAGTTCTTTCTAATTTAGAGGGAAAAGATAATTTCCATGCTCTAAAAATGTGTCCCAGGATGAAGGAAAAGAAGGAAATAATTCCGTTTGCTTTTACAAAAGTTACCCTGTTCCCAAACCTGATGTTCATATACATAAACCCAGAGAAAGCAAGCTGAGACTAAGGGAACTAGAAACTTTCCAAATGTGTTACCAATACAGATGCAAAAAAAAAAAAACTACATAAAATGTAGAAACAAAACCAGGGACAAAAATGCCACTCTGAGAGCAAAGAGGAATTACTCCAGGAAAGCGAGTAATATTGGGAACCCTAGACGCAGAGTTCATAACAATTACTCAAAGGAGAATGTCTGTGAGTACAAAGACAGTGAATATCTTAAATTTGTTTTTAAAGCTCTTAAGAAAATAAGAAAAATGTCCACATCAGGACAAAAAATTGGGCAAAACAGTAAAGAAGAAACATGCTCAGCTTTGTTAGTAATCAAATAAACGTAAATTTAAAGATACACTAATTCTCTAGAAAGTAGCAAAAAAAACCCCAAAAACCTCAGGAATATCAAGAATTCTGACCAAAGGGGCCTGACCATACTCTGAAGTACCCACCAAAAGCCTGAAAATTGTGCAGGCATGTGGAGCCAACATTTGCACACTGAGGAATTAAAGGAAGCAATCAAGGAGTTTTACAAAGACCCAGTCACAGAACACGCATCTCTGCATTATTTACAGTAGAAAAAAAACCCAGAAATAAATGGATAACAGTAGAGTTGATCAACTAAAGTATGGTACTTTTGTACAATGAAATGCTACCACTGAAGGTGGGAAACAATGAACTCAAAAGAATATTCAGAGCACATTAAGTAAAACGCTTATGAAAGAGTATGTGGAACACAGAGAAAAGAAGATGAACAGCTTTAAGTAGTGAGAACATGGGTGACGTTTACCTTCTTTGTGTATGTCTGTGTTCTCTACATGTATAGTAGGTATGTATTCCTTCACTAAAGAAAGTACAACGAAAGAGCGCCTGCTACTTTTCCTACTCCTTCCTGAAAAGTTTCCCTTCGAGAAATGTATCATGATAATCAGATAGTCACATAAGGATTTATGTACAGGGACATACCTCATTCTAATAGCAGAAAGGGCAGCCCATCTAATTGTCCACCCATGGTAATTAGAAAGAAAGATACAGCTATAGGAGGAAATACTGGCAACTGCTAAAACTCATGAGGTAGAAGAATATTTAAATACAATGAGAATGCCGGAAAAGGGCAGACTGTGAAATAGGAAATACAACACAAAGCTGATTTTTTACAACTAGATAACAAATGACTGGAAGAGACTTCACCCCAATAAACAACACAAGTTCTCTCCAAGGGGTGGGACAAGAAGTGATTAGTTTATTTTCATCTGTCTGTCTGCACTTCCCACTTTTTCTACAGTGTCGCTTTAAACCCCAGGGAAAAATAACGTTTGCCTCGAAGGAGCAAAGACAGAGAAAAAGCACAAAAACATGGCGACTGTCTCTGTTGCCATCGTGCTGTGAAGCCTGTGGCGAGAATATATGGACAGCACGTGACGGAGCCCAGCTTTGCTCCTGCATGCAGGGCAAGAACATTATAACTAATGAGAAAGGAAGCAAAGTAGTAATATGCTGTCTGGGCAAGTTTTTAAAAGTACGAACACAGAAGACTGGAAACCAGTACGTCAAGGTGTCGGAGGATGGTTAGTTCCTGTTGTTAGGCACGTGGCTACTCTGGCGGGTGTGATTTTTTACCTTTTACTTCCCAAAAGCAAACAGTAAGTTAACAAAACCAAACGAGAGAGCTACAGATCTTTTCCACTCGCTGGTTCTGGAACAGTGGGCCACACTGATCTCTCCCTCTGAGGCCATGGGGCAGCCCAGTCAGGAGGGCAGCATTTCTGGTCACGGGGGGGTCACATGGTCTCTGGGGCCAGACACAGGGCACTCCCAGTGAAGCAACGCAAACACACCAGCCTCTTGCTCCCCACATGCTGGGGCTCCCCCATCCTAGGCCGACAGCCCCAGAATGATGGGCCTCTAAGCCCTCAGGCTTCGAAGTATTTACCCCACTGCCAGACCAGCTCTGAGGCCGGTTCCCACCCCGGGCTGTGGCTCCTGGAGGGCTCATACCTGCATGGCATAGATGTGTGTTAACACTTAGGAGACTCTGAGAGGCAGACGGGTTGAGACAGCATCTTGGAGCGTTGCTGGGGAGTCAGGGCCAGGATGCCACCTACCCAGCGGCAGATCGCCTCACAGGAAAGGACAGAGCCCACCTTGCCCACTGCAGCAGTGTGCCCCGCACGGCCTTCTTACGGGTAAGAACGCCACCTAGTGGAGCGGGGTCGGCATCGGCGGGGATGGAAGCAGGTCGAAAGAAATAAGACGGTTTAAACAAAATGTCTTTGAAAACCACAGTAAGTGGGCCAGCGAGGAGCAGAAGCCCTGTCTGCCAGGGTGTGAGTCCACCCCACCCCCCAACACCCTTGGTCTCCTTCCCTCAGCAAGAAGGAGCACGTCCTGGCTCTGGAGATGCAGCGCGAGGTCGAGGTTCAGGGCACCTACCCAGGTTCCTGTGAGAGCTCACGCTTCCCACCTAGTCTACTGCTTTTCCGCGTTCTTTCACTCAGCTGCAGGTGGCATGAAGGCGCTGGAGCTCTGGTGGAGGGCGAGGGAGGCAGGTGTACATGTGCAGGGGTGAAGCTGTGCCCCCCCGATACAGTCACATAAACAAGTGACAAATCAATAAAACTTGACTAAAAAAAAAATGTAAAGGGAGAAATCTCCTTCACTGAAATCTCATATAATGAAAGACATGGGAAAATAACTCTTTTCCATTAAAACAAACTAATCTTTTAATATTTGCTGGATGTCCTTACTTACTGACTGACTAGTGTTCTTAGAAAAAAACTTGTAGGTGCAGAAGAACGTTCAGGTAGAAAGTGCGTAGCCCTCGTATCTCCCCCTGAAACACAAGCCAAACAGTGGCAAAAACCCAGCACTGGGAAATCCCTCCACTTCCTCTCAATCTGAATGGAATGAGGCCTCACTGCTCAGCTCACACAGAACAAGTCTGAAGCACGTGCGGGTTAAATGCCTCAGACTTGTTCTGTGTGAAGCAACAGCCTCTCTTTCTCTGCAATCAATAGGAGGCGGTGGGTCTACACTGGGAGCTTCCTGGAATACGCAGACCTGTGGTGCCAAGAGTGCTCCACACAGCTTGAGAAGCCCATTCTCAACAAGTACCTTTGAAAGACAGGCAAAGGATCTATTTTTTCTTTTAAGTTGAGCCAGGAGAAGTCTTAGCAGCCTAACCAGAAAGTCTGTGGAATTCAAGACGTAGCACCTCAGCCGCTTTTAAACATCAGTGAACCAGAGCACACGACAACCCCTGTGGAACGGTTCCTGGACCCAATTTCAATCACGCTCCCCTCCTTGGGTTGGGTGAATTCTCTAGAAGGGCTCACAGAACTCAGGAGACCCACTTACTCACTAGGTGATGGATTTATCATAGCTGATACTGAGGGGTACAAACCAAGAGCCCAGTGAGGAGGTACACAGGGCAAGGTCCCAAACAAAGGTGCAATCACAATTCACAGGAAGGCACCCAAGAACTGCTTGAGAAAAGACCTCTAGAGATGATTTCTTTTAGCTCTTTTGCAGGAAACACAGGCTTATGCTAATTTTATGTAGACCTAATGTTAAGAAGTTGTCATTTGGCAACCTCAGATACAAATAACTAATGTGAAATAATACATAACAACTCTTTAAAATCTTATTATTTGACTATTCTGTGACTACCATGCATCTTAAAAAGATCTGTATAAATTAGTCAATGAGTGTCTTACCTATTTCTTCTTGCCATTCTGACAAGGAGCTGCTCAGACCTAAGTGTCTTCAATTCTTACCAGAATCACAGGTAGTTTCACATTTCAAAAGAAGAATGATCCCAAAGGCCCCGAGGAACCCTTGAGCACTTGGTGGACTTTAGGAATTTCCATGTGCTTAGGGAAGAGAGTCTTGGTCAAACCGAACCCACTTTCTAAGCTGCTTTGCTGTTCCCATGCAGGGTGCAAGTTCCCGATCAGAAGCTAGGCACAACTAAGCTCTGGGTCTCTGAAGTCTTCGCTCTTCCCTGCTCAGCCACAAGGGATCAGAAGTTCCAGACCATGCAGGATCTGGGAGGTCTCTCTTCAGCACAGGCGCTGACAGATAAATATGAGGAAAAAGCTGTCTCCAGTCTCTGATAAGAGCTCTGCAGGCAGAAGCTAAAAGGCATCTGTCTGGACACTGGGAAGAATTTTACTGCATTGGGGGAAATGTGGACGCAAACTTCTTCCAGCCCTTGGGACGCCGGGCGCACTACAGGGGGATGAAGTCATGGTGACTCCAGCCCCTGACTGATACTGCATTAGAAACTTACAGGTGATTCTCTCCCCCATGATTACAATAGAACTGTGCAACGGTGATGACGTCAGCGTTGTTAGGGATGATTTCAGAGAGGAGGGAAAGAAGGCATGGAGAGGCGAGGCAGTGGTCCATGGTCTAATCACGGAACAAACCAAAAGGCAGCTAGTAATAGCCCGTGCTGGCAAGGACGTGGGTCTGGAACGCTCCTACAAGGCTGGNAGAGGCGAGGCAGTGGTCCATGGTCTAATCACGGAACAAACCAAAAGGCAGCTAGTAATAGCCCGTGCTGGCAAGGACGTGGGTCTGGAACGCTCCTAAAAGGCTGGTGGGGCTGCCAAGTGGTACAGCCATTCGGCAAATTCTGGCAGTTCCTAAGGAAATAGGACGCGCTGGCATTGATGGCAAAATGGAAGGAGTTGGAGGGAGTGATGTGTAGTAAAACTAGCCAAAGTGATAAAGACCAATACTGGACATTTGCTTAGCTTCTGATTTGCCAAAGCAAAATACTTACAAAAACCAGCAGACGCTAAGAAATGAAGTGAGTCTTCTGAGGTAACAGGGAATCAGGAGGGAGAAAGGGATCACAGGAGCACAAGGGGGGCGGGAGGGGAGAAATAGGGATCTTTTTCAAGTGTAAGAAAAATAGTATGGAATGTATGGCAATAAAACCAAGAGAACTAAGCTGTAAAGACTGAAAGATGAATAAAATGGGATAAGTGAAGCAAAAATAAATGAAAGAACAAGAAAGTTTGGCAGGCTCTCATAAACATTCGCTACCGTGTAACCCAGCAATCCTCCTCCTGGATATTTACTCAAAAGAAATGAAAACCCCTGTTCACACAAAAACCTGTATCCAAACATTTCTAATAACTTTATTGAAAACAGACAAAACTGGAAACCACCAAAGGCTCCACAGCTGCAGGATTAATAAGGAAAGACGGTACAACCACACGAACGGATCCTCCTCAGCAATGAAAAGGAGGGAACCACCAACACACAACCAGCACAAGGAAGAATCTCGAAGGTGTTTTTGTAAGAGAAGCCAGATCCCAAAGATTGCATAACATATTGACAGCATTTTCTTCTCAATCTGGACAAGGTAAAATTATAGGGAAGGGGATCACACCAGTGGCTGCCGGGTCTTGAGAATGGGGGCGGGGTCAAGTACAAAGACAGCAGCAGGCAGGCTGGAGGGTGACGGGACTCTTCTGTGTCTTGCTTGTGCTGGGTATACTGCTCCGAGCATCAGCTGAATCACAAAATTGTGCACCACAGGTGCTTGCTCTCTGGTAAATAAATAAACTAACACCCCCAAGTAAGATCCCCTACACGCCCACAAAATACCAGTTTGTGCCGTGAAGGATGAGCACGACTGGAACTCACACTGCGGGTGTGCATTACAACCCCTTTGGAAAACTATTTGGCAATATCTGTTTAAACTAAACAAGCACATTCTGTAAGTCAAGTCCACCTCTGACACATGCAACCAAAACATATTTACTCAAGAGCAAATACAGGGGGTTCATCGCCGCGTTCTTTGCAGAAGCAATGGCTGGGAGGCACGCTGGTGTCCATGTGCAGCGGGATGATAAGCCAATCAGGGTGCAGGCATGACGTGCGATGTGGAAGGCAGGCAACAAGAGCAAAGGGAATCATGTGCACGTGAGAACATGCAGGCCTCTCACAAAGATAAGTCTAAAAACCCAGACCTAATAAGAGTAACTAATGTAGGATCCCACTTATGTGAAGTAGTAAAAGATGTTACAAGTTAAAATGGTGGTTACCTTGGGCTGAACTAGTGACTTGGAGGGGATCATAAAGGCCTCTGACAGTATTCTACTTCTCACACCAGCTGGTTCATTGATATGTTCTGTTAATATTTGTGCATTTTTCCCTGTTTGCAAATTATACTTCCATTTAAACAGATTTTAAAGCAGAATATCTGTATGTATAGACAGAGATAGATAATTGTATTTCCTTTTCTTCTTAAAATTTAGCTTTGCTGATCCAAGATTCTCTGATTCCAAGGGGGAGGTCTGAGAACTGAAAACCTTTGTCCCTAGTTGGACAGAGGATGGAAGCAACTCACACACGAGATGATACACATCCTCAACTCACCTATGGCTGTGAGAGCCCAACATTTCCAGAATGACAAACTCAGGGAACATGAGAGGACAAGGGACCTCAAAAGAGCATGGAGTTGAGCCCTTTGGTTTATAAGGGGGAAAGGTGTCCCAGAAAGGAATGGACTTACTTAAGACTACCCATCTACTGAAAGAAGAAATTAGAACTTCAGTTTCCTAAATACCATCCAGAATCTGTCCAATGAACCAGAATCACTGTTTACAGACAACGCATAGAAACGCCGATGAAGCAGAGGGGAGAGAGCATTAAACTGGGAGGTGGAAGACCTGGATCCTGTCCCCATCTTGCCACCGAGGTGGGACTTCCTGAGTCCTAATTTCTTCACCTGTGAAATACAGCATGACAACAACAGGTCCAACAAGAGGTAGGAAGTCCTGAAACCAAGCCAGAGGCAGATCTGGGTTTAGGACCTAAGGCTTGTAACACTTGGGACCCTCCTTAAGGATAAGAACACAAAATTGGGAGCCAAAGCAAATACTTTTTTAAAATGAGAAGTACAATAAAACACACATTCGAACAAGTGGACAAATGTTACACATCTCAAAATTCAGAAAAAAAAATACCACAGCCAGTAAAGCCACTTTCAATTCATGAGCAGCCTGGTGCAAGGGGCAATGTGTTATTTCTATTTCTCCTGTCGCGGAGTGAGCACGTGTGGCACAGGGCTGGGTTCGGCTACGATGGGTGACAAGAACTTAGCCAGGACACACGGTGACTGGGGGAAGAGAAGCCAGGCCTGGAAGAATCCACGTGCACACTTCCTGCTGCTTTCTCCTTCCCATCGGGGGCTCGCAGCCCTCCCTTAGCAGCAAAACCCCAGTGGCTTGTCTGGGAAGCCCACGGCTTTATCTGGGGCTAGTCAAACAGATGCCCTGCGTGGACATGCAAATCCCATCTCGCAGGGAGTCGGCAGCCCTTTGGCATAAAGCGCGCTGTTGGAGCAAAGGGTCTGAGCATGCGCGCCGCTCCCCGCGTTTTAAGTGGGGACATCTGGGGCGAGTTCTCAGGTGCCAGCAGACGGCCACCTTCACCAGCACCCCCGCCAGCCTGCCCTTTCTCTGGGCATCAGCCAATGCGGGCTGTCCTGTGACCGCTCCGGGCCGCAGCAGCCCAGAGAAGCAGCCGGCGCTGCTCGCACAGCCGCAGACGTGCGTGGTTACAAGGTGCGCGGCCCTGGCACTGCGCTCGCTGCTCCCGCCGGCGTGGACGCGGGCTCGTCAGGTTTGCATACCTGATGCGTGACCAGGAACTTTCCCGGAGACTCGCTTCCGGCTCCTTGCACTATGAACCTGGGTTGTCCTCCACCACCAACATCCTCCCGGTGTGGCGTGCCAGAGGGCACTGCGGCTGCGCAGAGTCCCAGCCACCTCACACCTCTTGTCCTGGTACGGGTGCCGCCACAGGAAGCGTGCGCATTCCCGGAAGTGAGTGCAAAAACAGGGACGCTGGCAAGGAATTGAACACGTGCGGAATTGTTGGCAGCCCCTAAAATACATCTCTCCAAACGCAAGCTAAAGTCATCCCGGTTTGACGTTCCCTTAGCCAGACGGCCAATAGCCCGTGGCCACTGCATTTCTGCCTCAACACAGAGCGACAGTGACGGAGACAGCAGAGTGGAGAGACAGGTGCCCGAAACCAGCTAAGACATCACAAACCATATGACTAGCAAAAGCCACAGTGTTAGGGCTCCTTCCTCTGACCTGTGTGAGCCAGTGACCTTGACGCTTACTCTTTTTTTTTTTTTAAAGACTTATTTATTTATGCATACAAGTACTGGGGTACAGGCCAGAGGTGTCGGGGGGTTAGAGGATTCACCACAGAGAGCGGGGAGCAGAACAGGCAGATCAACTGAAGTACACTGCTGAGGGGAGCAGCGGGCACAGCAGGAGAGGTCTGCTGCACCATGTGGGTCCCCTCCCTGGCCGGCAGCAGGGATCGAACTCGTGCTGCAGTGGCTGCGGTTTGCTTCACAGTGCATTGCTTAACCCACTGCGCCACTAGGGAGGTCCCTTGACGCTTACTTTTAAACGTCATCAGTTTCACCGTGCATCTGTGTCTGGTACAGAGAATTCCAGAAGAGAAACCAAGCACTGCAGAAGGGTTGATGATCCAGTGAAGAAGGCAGACTGGACGAGACACACAAGCAGAAGCAAATAAGGACACAGGGGCAGTGCAAGGTAGCGCAAAGCAGCCAGGAGCCGTGCAGGCCGGGACCTAGGATGGGAAGATGGCCTGAGCTGGGGCACGACACGGGGGAAGCGCTCCGTGGGCTGGTGAAGGGCAGAAATGAGACTCTGGCGGTGAGCATAACGTGGCATATACAGATGTGGATTTACAACGTGAACTGTTGATTCAACATTATATATCCAGAAATTGATAAACCTGAAACTTGAATGTCATAAAATAATAATATAATAAAACTTTTTTTTCACAAATGAAAGCAAGAAAACAAATAAAAACCATATTGACCATTCCAGCAACTGGGTTCCTTGTCTCTTTGCAACAGCAGCTGCTCTTCTGGAGGCACACAGGCATCCCAGCCAAGGGTGCACTGAACTTGGGGCACCGACTCGGCATTGGCCACAAAGGAGGGAGGTCATGTACATGAGGGCTTCTTCCTAGGTGTCACATGGCTAAGATTGTCAAGAAAGCACAGTGATGACAGGGGCACCAATAGCTTGCCCACCACTCTAAATCCTCACGGACACTCAGAAAGTGGAGACAGGCCTTGGCCAGAGTCTGGAAGCAGATCACTTAATTCTGCCAGAAGATCCCTTGAAAAACTGCCCATGAACTCACATAACCAGGCCTCACTGGATCCACAATGAAACCACACCTAAGTGCAGCTCTTCCTAATTGCATATATAACGCAACAGCTCCTTCAGGCAAATTGTGCTCTTTACAAAAGTTTACAGAGGCTTCCTACACTCACAGTTGGGAGAGAAACAAATACTTGATGATTGTTTCATATTCCAGAGTCAGTTCCCACAACGCATAACTGAAGATTTTGCCCTCAATAAAAACATTTTTTCTACACAAATTTTCAGTTTATGTGGAATCAGAGTATCTGCAAATAAAGTCAAAACCAAGGGACATGAAATGTAACAAGTAGTCTGTGAGCAACACCTTACTTTCCCCTTGCCCCCCACAGAGCAGCCACCTCAGCAATACTGGGAGCTAGCAAGAAAGGCAGAGTCCTGGCCGTCCCCCAGAACTCTCAAATCAGAGGCTGCATTCGACAAGAAAACTGAGGGACCAGAAAGCACATTCAAGTTTGAGGAACATACCTGGAGCTCACCGGTTTTCACACTTCTGTGGTGAAATTGATGGTCCTCTGTGGGAAAGGGGCCAAGAGAAGTTGGGGAGGGCTGTGGGGAACAGACCTTGCTTTCAGGAGGCACGCAGTTTCATATCCGGTTTACGCTTGAACCTCCAGCCAGACCAAAGGCTCAATGGCCACCACAACCATGATTGTAGAAAAACCACTTCATTTTTCACATGGTGAGAGATCCTCCAAAGAACATAAGGGTTTTACCATGGCCATGTTATATTCCCTGAGCACTGACAGAAAATGTAAATTTACAAACACTGGGAATCCAGAAGACTCGAGAGAAGCGTTGCTGAATCATCTCCGACCTGCCAACGCACGCGCGCAGAGCCGAGCCCGCCAGAAGAAGGCCGGCGTGCAAGCACGCGCTCCGTCCGCAACAGCCCTGTGATGCCAGCGACACTTGTGCCCGGCTTACGAGGGGACACAGACACACAGAGAAGAGCCGACGGGAACCCCAGGGCCCCGGCCCCGCACCCGGGCGCTGGGTGTTCACCCCACAAGCTCACGGCAGCCCCTGGCCAGCCCGCCGCGTGCCCTACGCCCGGCCCAGCCTGCCAGTTCCATGGAATCGGCCCACTCAGAGAGGGGCTCGGCCATCCTCGCCCGCTGCTCGCACACAGGGCCCCGGGGCCAGTCCCGCGGGAGGACGACGCCACTGTGCGCGTGGGCGGGACCCTCCCGACGGGCGGGGGCATCAGGACCCGGGCTGGCTGTCCTGTCCGTCCTGGCGCATCTGCCGGCCCTTCGCCTCGGGAGGCTCGCAAGACCAAGCGGGCAGGAAGGGTCAGGGCGAGGAGAGGAGAGGAGAGGTGCTTTGCAGGGCATGAGCCCCCAGCACGGCTTGCAGCTTCCGCCTTGGAGGGCCCCCATCAGGCTGGGATGGAGCCCCAGCACCCTGAATTAAAGGGGACGCTGCACGAGTCGCCAGCAGATGGCGCCGGTACGCGCCGCAGACAGCGCGGTCCCTGGGCTCAGGCTCTGCCAGGTGGACACCAGGCGCAGGCCGCCCTGCGCATCCTCCCGTCGCCCGGTCTTGCCCGCCGGCCCGCCTCCGTCGGGGCAGCCAGTCCACAGCGTGGGCGGGAGTCACTGCCACACCCCTGCTGGCCCTGGACGCTGTCGGGACTCGGCCACCGGGGTGCCACCTGCAAACCCACTTCCTCGGGGCATCGGGCCGGAGCCCACCGAGGGGCCTGGGCAACGCGGGAGCCGCATCGGGCCCGCTGAATCGCGGGCGCGGCCTGAGGAGCACGCCAACGTCCCGATCCCGCACAAGGAAGACCCTGCTCACCGTGTACCTGGCTCAGAGGACCGCTGGCCGCCAAGCCGGCCGGCCCGCCGGCCCCTCGGGGCCCTTCCTGCCCACCCGGACCTGACCTCCCCCTGCCTCAGGCCAGCCCCGCGGTTTCCAGGGCCCGCAGAAAGCGAACCGCAGGCGCGCCCGAGGCCTGAGAGGTGCGAGCGCCCTCCAGGGGCCTCTGAGGGCCGGGGCCCCTGCCTGGCCCACCCGGGCCTGACGATGCTCCTGGACCCAGCTCTGCCTGCTTCCTGGCCGCCCCCTTAGGGCACGGCTCCCCCTGGGCCCCCAAGTGCCCAGCTCCCCCTCCAGCCTGCTTCCTGGGGGCCCAGACTGGGACGGCTTCGGGGCGTCACGAGCAGGCGGTGGACCGAGCCTGCGCCGCGCTGGGCCTGGCCGCGCCGCTGGGAACGAGGGCCCGTCCGGCACCAGGCCCCAGCCCCTGTGCCAGCACTGTCCGGGGGACCCCCTCGCGCGGGGGTGGGTGGACAGGCCTCTCGGCCGGCGGGGTGAAGGTCTGCTGGGCGACCTTGCCGAATGACCACACAAGGGCACTGGGGAGAGAAGGGGACGCGGGCTCGCCTCCGCGACCTGAGGGGAGTGCGAAGCGAACGCAGGGTGACTAAGAAAGTGAAAGCCAATGGGTCCCCCCATGTCTTCGGCCACTGACGAGTAGCCCCACTCGGGCAGTGGACGGGGGTCAAGGGCAGGAGGATGTGCTAGGGGTGGCTAAGCCGGATAGACCCCGACAGCTCTAGCAGGGCAGCCTGTGGCACCACAGCAGAAGCCCAGCGGGGAGATACTGCACCCCTGAAAAAAGAACCAGAGACTTGGAGAGGGCGCTGGTGCCACGGGCTCCTCTGGGAGGTCTCCAGGCCTCTGAGCCCGCGGCAGCCGCCCAGCCTCCCCAGGAAGACCCGCTGCGCCCAGGCCCTGAGCCCAGGGAGCAATGCACCCCTCATCTGCGCGCCCCACTGGGGAGCTCCACACTAGGCCCAGCCCCAGCTACCTCCAGGCCTGCCCCCAGCAGTTCCCATCCTGAGTCCCTCTGGCTCCCAGCCCCGCCCCCAGGAATCTTCGGCCCCGCCC
>JAGFMF010012045.1:0-41750 GCA_019455555.1 Galemys pyrenaicus
GCGCTGCTCAGTGCTGGGAGTCGGGCACCTGGTGTCCCCTAGAGCCAAAAAATGTGGACACTGTATCTCTGAATGTTTCCCTATTACTGATTTTAAAGCGGCCAGTACACCATAGAAGCTGAACATTGATGGATGGAGGAATACAGAAAGAAAGAGTAGAGGGTCAGAGATTTCACTGCTGTTTTGCATCCACTGTTTTTTGTCATAGAGATAGTGTAGTGCCAGGAGGGCACAGAGCAGGGGCTCAATGATTCTGAGCAGACAGGTAAAGGAGGAGTCCTGGAGCCCTCGGTGGCTTTCTTAGGCTTTTAGTATCAGAGGCAACAGGTATACCACAGGCAGGAGTGCAGCGAGGAGGTGGGGCAGGGGCCAGGCCTCTTAGCTCCCAATATATCTTCACTCTCTGATCTCACTAGCCTCTGCTTACCTCTCTCTTCTCCTCTGCTGGTGTCCTTGTGATGCCGCCCTTCTACGCCCATGTCCAAGCCCAGGTGCGCCCACCTGCGCATGCGCACTTAGGCATGCGTGCAGGACCGCAGGTGTCCATCATCACACCAATGGCGGGAGGGTGGAAAAGCCTGATGACTCATCTATTTACCCTACTCAGCAGAAGCGCGCACCCCAGTTACTAGAGAAAAGCCTCTTCATATCACATACATGAATGCCACTCCCGAGCCAGTAAACCTTGGCCAAGTCTATTTCTTTGCCCCTCACTGGTTTTTCAGCTTTTTTGACTCGTCTCCTGAATTACTCAGTTACCTTTGTCAATCAACATTTCCAAATAATCATAACTCTATAGAGTATAGACAATTGGTGTTATATCCTGTTAAAGTCGCAGCTCAAGTTAGCTAGTGTAGTGGCCAGGAAACCAAACGGAGCAAGTTCAGGATGGTTCTTAGCAGATGGGTCAGGGAAGGGAGTCTTGGAGCCCTCGGTGGCTTTTCATGCTTTTATTAGTAGAGGTGGCCAGGTACATGGCAGGCAGGAGTGCCGGGAGGGCTGGGAGGCTGGAATGAGCCTCCCAGCCCCCAGCACATCTCACCCTCTCGGCTGCTTCCTTTTCTCGCTGTTGCTGTTCACGTTGGTCAGTACTGTTGGCCTTGTTGGTCCTGGTGTCCTCATGACGCCGCCCATTTAAGCCCGTGTCCAACTCAGGTGCGCCCACTTGCACACGCCCACCCAGGCATGTGCGCAGCACCGCAGGTGTCCATCATCACAGTGGTGGGAGGGTGGAAAGACCTGATCATTCTCTGACCCTACAGCTAGGAAAGATTTTGCTCCCCGATAGGTCCCCCAGCCTCTGCCACTATTCAACAAGAGATTTTCAGCTAACAGACCTCCAGCCCCTGACAATAAGGAGCAGGATGTAGACAGAAGTCAGAATTGTTACATGTCCATTAACCGTAAGTTCCTCGTCCTTTTTCTGTCCCAATTCTTGGAGAAATTCATTTTCTGCCCTGTTTATCTTTTCACAGACAAAACCAGAGAACCAGGCAAAACGGGCTGATGGAGATCTTTTGTAGTGAATCACCAGTTCTGCATTTACTTAAGAAAACAGAAATTGGGACCCAAGACAGCAAACGCTCTAACCCCTGCCCTTGAAATGTGGCACAGGCCCGGTCACCAGATTGCTGGGTCAAGAGACCAGCGGATGAGAACGTGCTGACCCACACAGCCCACACAGCCCCTGTCTGTCTAACTGTCTGGTCATCTTGAGAGGGCTGAGGGGGTCTTGGAATCAACAGCCTCCATCTCCTCAGGCTGCAGGCACCTAAATAAACCTGATTTCCTCCCACCAACCCTTGTCTCTGGTTTTGACTTGCAAGCAGTGAATAGCCAGACCCTGGGTCTGCAGCAATATGAAGGGATAACAGTAACAAAGGGATAATGAAATGAACACATTCAAGTGATCACAGGGACAACCTTAGGGCTTTTTTATATGGTAACGGGGACATTAGGGAAAGGGGGCATTGTCCTTCTGCATGTAATTCATTTGCATGTCTATAGACCAATATTATTTTGCTGAACAATCAGTTATTTGTAAGATAATTTCTATAGAATCAGAATCCAATAATCCCAAAAGGAATGTTTTCAACAATGCAGTTTTCCAGAGATGCACATATTTTACCTGCATGCATATGGAACAAATTTTCTCCCATCTGTTTAAGCCACTGTCAATTGTTTTTTTTTTTTCCCTATAGTTGAATATAATCATAGCTGATACAACTGGTAAATTTGACTACATAAAAAAATTAACTTTACACAGCCAAAAGGCAAAAACAAACTGAAGGAATATTTCCTCGTATATAACAAAGGACTAATTTCTTTAATATTTAAAAATCAAACCAGTAAGAAAAGACTAATAACACAACAGAAATGGCAAAGGGCATAAACTCGTCACAGAAAAAGAAATGCAAGTACCTCTTAAGCATAAGGAAGATGTTCAGTTACTCTCATGGGTTTTGAAATATGTCAAAATGGCAGTGGACTACCATATTTCACCTATCACATAGGCAAGAATGTAAAAGTGTATTGAGGGTGAGAGAAATAAGGTATTTTCATACATTCTTGTGGAGGGGTAAATTAATAGGGTACAGCTTGGCAAACCTATCAAAATTTAAAATATACATTCCCCTTGTCACAACTCTACTTCTTCTAGGTACTTAAAGACACACTTGCTGGTAACATAAAGACATCAAAGCACATCCTTTGTAGCGCTACTTACAGATGAAAAAGATTGGACAACACTGGTTAAATAACACTTGTGCATCCATAAAGTGAAATACTATGCAACCATCTAAATAATGAGATAAGTAAAATTATTAAAACTCATGGAGGCTTCCCTTTTGTCCACATTCTGGCCAACCTATTTTATCTTGTGTTTATGGTAACAGCCATTGTAACAGGCATGAGGGGATGGCTCACTGTGGCTTTGATTTGCATTTCCCTGATGATCAGTGATATTTAGCACCTCTTCTTATACTCTACCACTTCTGAGAAATGGGTTCTTTGCCCATTTTGTAATCTAATTATTTGCTTTTGTGCTATTGAGTTGTGTGAACTGCCTATCTATTTTGGATACTAATTCCCTATCAGATATATACAGACATTTTCTCAATTTTGTAGATTCTCTGTTCACTTATCAGACATTTTCTTTTACTATGCAAAAGTTTTTTTTAATTTAAAATAATCCTACTTGTTTATTTTTGCTTTTGTTGCCTTTGCTGTTGGTGTCCTATCCAAAAAATCATCGCCAAGACCAATGTCAAGAAGCTTTTTTTACTGTGTGTTCTTCTAGTAGTTTCAAGGCTTCAGGATTTATACTTAAGTTTTTAGTCCTTGCAGATTGATTTTTGCATATGGTGCGAGAGAAGTGTCCAATTTCATTCACAGTTGTTGGGAATGTAAATTGATATAGCCATTATGGAGTTAGCCTCGAGCTTCCTCAAAAATTGAAAACAGAACTACTCTGTGATCCAGCAATCCCACTTCTGGATGTGTATCCAAAGGAACTGAAATTGAAATCTTGAAAAGATATCTGCATATCCATGTTCACTGCAATACTATTCATATTAGCAAACATATGGAGACAATCTAATGCCCATTGACGAATGAATGGATAAGGAGAATGTATACACATACACACAATGGAATATTATTGTGTCTTCAAAAAGAGGGACATCCTGACTTTTGCTACAACATTCATGAATCTGGAGAATATTAAATTAAGAGAAAGAAACCAGACAGAAAAAGACAAATACTGCATGATCTCACTTATATGTCTCCAAGACAGTCAAACTCAGAAAAAGAGAAAGAGAAAAATGGTGGTTACTTGGGGGTGGAGAGACAGCTCCCGGTGATACTGGTCAAGGGTACAAAATCAAAGTTATATAGGATGAATACATTCTGGAGATCTAATATACAGCATGGTGATCCACTTAACAATTCTATATGGTGATGGATATACAATTAGCTTGTGTTGATCATTTATATACATACATACACACATATATCTATCTCAAGCTATATAGCTATATACTTTATTTTTTTTTAAAGATTTATTTATTTATGCATATAAGAGCTGGGGTACAGGCCAGAGTCATGGGAGGTGAGAGGATTCACCAGAGACAGTAGGGCGCAGAACAGGCAGATGGACTGAAACACACCGCTGAGGCGAGCAGTGGGCGAGGCAGGAGAGGTCTGCTGTGCTATGTGGGTCCCTCCCTGGTCGGGGATTGAACTTGTGTGCTGCTGTGCAGCTGATGCTTCACAGTGCGGAGATCAACCCGCTGCGCCACCAGGGAGGCCCAGCTATATACTTTAAATATATATACTTTTGTCATTTATACCTTAATAAAACTGTTTTCTTCTCAGAAAGGAAAAGGTGAGTAAGGAACTTTTGCATTATCAGTACTACTTCAGCATCATTAAGTTTTCCATGTTTATTAAATGACTAGGCATTTTTTAGTGATATATTAATAAGTTATTGCAAAACCTACCAGTCATTATTTTATAGCAAGTCTAGACAGACTTCCTCATTAGTCTTATATTTCAAATTTTGAAAGGCCTTGCAAGAGATTAGTACAATTCATCTGGTCTAATGATTTTAGCAGTTTTCCTACCCTCTTCCTCATAAAGAGTCTGCGCCATTCTGCAATACTGCCCCACAGTGTCTGCCTAATCATTCATTTGTATAATGTTCGCATGTGGAGCCATTCAAGTCTCGGCTTGTTTTTGCAAGTTCTTTTATATGGGCTGTTACATGTTATTATTCCACTGGGTGGAGTCAGCTCATCATCCACATTCCTTCATTTACCTACCGTAGTTCCTAGATGATTTGGCCTTCAGCATCATTGTGAGCAGGAACACGTCACCCATGGGTGCCAGCATCCGCGCCTCTCAGCAGCTCCGTCTGGTTCTGAGGCTGTTGATGGCTTCTGCAGTCTCCCATCAGATCGTTTATCTCATCATTCTTGGGGTTTGGGAAAAAAGGGTCTACTATATTTCAATTTTTAAAATTTTAATTTTCAATTCTCTCAGTATCTGGTTTTTCCTTTCATCAAATCCCTCTCTGTCCAATGCACAATGCTTCTCTTTTCTCAGTGTTCCTTATTACAGGACGGCCTTGTGCACACGGTCGTAATCCGTTATCTTAAACTTCTCCTTGCAAGCTTCATTTTTATGCAGATTTCTCTAATGTGTTCTCTCTAGCAATATTCTTTAATTTTGCCACAAGAGCTAATGTCTTGCTGGGACTTTTCCATGTTTGTGACAATAACGATGACAACCCCCTTTGGTGGGGAGGGGCTGGCACACCCTCCCAGCACCTGTGGGGCCCACACCACCTCTCCCTGTAATATAACAGCCATAAAGAGACTGCAGACTGACTCAGTGGTCCCATAATGAAGACTGCATCAGAGCCCCCTGTGTTTGTTAAAAAATGCAAATGGCTGGGCCCCACCTAGACCAATAAGATTCTAATCTCTGGAATGGTGTCTGAAATCTGCATTTTAACAATCTCCCAGGTAAAGCTGAACTGCTGGAGAGAAGATCTTCCCAGAAGGGGGCAGCATCCTGTTCTGAGAGTGGGGGTGGGGGGGCTCATTCAAAGTTGAGGACAAACTTCTGCAAAGTTTCTCCAGGCCCTGAGGCTCCCAGCAGGCATCATCTGTGCCTGGAGAAATGGGGACCTGAAGCCCCGCCGAGGATCACCGCACTTACCTGTCGTAACCAAGTCTAAGGCTCCCTTCTGGAATTTGGCCCTGAAGTCTACAGTGTCCACCATGGAGACACAGGTGCAACACCCAGACCTGAGGGCGGAAGTCAGAGGGGGCCGCCGCATGGCACACCAGATCCACATTTCAAATCCAGACAAACTGGAGTCACCCAAGAGCCCCGCTGGAAGCATCTCAGCAGCGAGCCAACACCCTGGCTCCGTGATGGAGGGAGAACGAGTCCTTCCTATTCTCACAAGATCAGGGTCCTCCGACCTCTTCACTCAGTGGATCATTAATGGGGTCCCTTGCCTTAGTGTTGCCAAGACCCGCTACTGCCGATGGTGTATGGAGAACAGAGCAGCAGGCGCAGAGCTGAGTGCTGGGCACAGGCGGCACTGGGCTCATGGCAGTGCGGAGGCGAGGGCTGGGCCGAGACACCTGGGAGGTGACTGGGCTTGGAGTTCTTATGGCATTAACCGAAGGCCACAGGTAGACTTCAAGCAGGGAGGGAGAAATGGGTCGTTAAGTCCCATCTCCCATGGCAGAGAACGTGTGACCAAACCAGGTGCTTGAATGCCTGCCAAGCAAAACCAGTGGAGGGCTGGTGTTGCACAGAGGGGCAGAGAGAACCAAGAAAAAGGGAACTTAGACTCCCACACTCATGGGGGGCCATCTACAAATGGGCATAAATTGTAACCACCAAAATTTGAGCACATTCACATAGCAGCCATGGGCCGCCTGGGTCCCCACCAGCAGGGGGCGCAATAACGAATGGCCCCAGCTGCTGCACCCTGAGGTCCATGTCTCTGCTCGTTGGCTCTCACCAAAAACAGGCTCCCCACAGGCTGCCCCCACCCGGTGACCAGGGTCTCAGGGATAGTAGTCTCAGGCTTATTTTCATATCCATGCAGGATTCCCGTGGTGGGCGACTTTGGCTGAAGGACTCCCTAAGGATCTCGCCGAACTTTTCTTAGAACTGGCAGGTATCAGATGCCTCTGCAAAGATGACCATGGCTAAACGGATACATTGGCCTCAAACCCCAGGAACACAAGAGAGAGGGGATCATCTAAAGTTTTCTCTGAGACTTGCTTTTACAGACTCAGAGGAAGCTGGAGGCTTAAGCTGGAGACACACCCACAGAAATTGAAAACTGCAGTTACCTGAAGCAAAGCCTCTTCATGCTTCAGGTATGAAGTGCCAACTCCAGCCAAGTCTCCATTCCTTTGCCCAAAACCAATTCTTCAGCTGCTAAAATTTAACACCTTCATTCTCTACCTCAGTCCCCAAAACCTATATATAAAACCTTATTCCCTTTCTTAATGGGGAGGGGAGTAATTTTTTATATCCTACCTTCTTGTCAATGCATTAGCAATACAACTTCCTTCTCTTCTCAAAAGCCCTGCATGGCCACCTGGTCTGGCACTTTGGGCAGAGAACCTGGCACCAGGTAACAGGACTGGCCTCCGTATCTCTCCCTTGCTCAGGCCAGGTCTTCATGGCAGTCTGTCAGCTCTCCCAGCCTTCCCCAGCTCCCTCCCCATCTTCTCACTGGCCTTTCCCTCCTGCATTTCTTTTCCTGTCTCCATGTCCACTTCCAGCTCCCAGACAGACAGAGTAGCCTTTCCAGAGTAGTCTCACAATGAGGTCTCTTCTGAGTCTCTCTTCTCTACTCCAGCACCGGCTGGGAGTACAGAGGTGAAGGAGGAGGGGCATGGATGTGAGGGCAGAACAGCTACCTGTCAAAAAATAAAAAGTACCAGATGGAGCTCAGTGGCAAAGATGACTTTATTCAAGGTTATTGCAAGACATTGCGCTCAACTCAAGATACAAGGACACGTGAGGTTTCATCGAAGCTCTGGGTGAGGAATTGAGATGGGGAGATACTAAGAGGAGCTTGCTTAGGTATCAGGAGGGGGACCAGCAACCTGATTGGATGTCAATGGCTGGGGAAATTTTTAATGAACCTATTTCGCAGGATTTTCGGCTGGAACTGGACTGGGCAGGCCCAGAGCATCCCTGGAATGGCGCCTACTTGAAAAGAGGGGTCAGAGGAGCCTCAATAAAATTTGGTCAAGGAAGGAGTGCTCGTCATCAGGACACCAGGTCCACCAGACCAGCCTGCCCAGAGTTGAACTGAAGTTTAAAAGGAACAGGACTGAGTCAGAACTGAAATGGGACTATTTAAATTACCCATAGTTAGAGCAAAGTTAAAGAATAGGCTGTGATGTTGGTCTCAAAGCCGCTACCCAGAGGGCAAAGACGAGCTGGTGAGGGCACATCGGCGGGACTGGACACAAAATGAGACTGAAGGAAAACCTAGCATGGCCCGTGGGGCCGGCAGAACAACAGCCACCGGTCCCAGGACGGCCACTCCACGTGAGCAGCGCAACCAGAGCTGGAATGAACTTTGTAGACTGAAGCCCGTGTATCTGAAACCCCTCCGCCCAAACTGACCTGCATGTGGAGGTCCGCTTGTAAACACCTGCATCACCAGGACTGCAAACGAAAATTTGATGGATTCTCTAATTAAATGGAGAGGCAACCGACACGTGCCTTAGAGAGGTGATGGTTCTGCTGTGACACTTGTTTGAAATGTGGAATTTGGTCCAATGCAATCGATACAATAAAGGAAAAACTGGGCCTCCCTGGTGGCGCAGCAGGTTGAGCGCTGCACTGTGAATAATCTGTGGCACAGCAGCGCGAGTTCGATCCCTGGCCAGGGAGGGGACCCACATGGCGCAGCAGACCTCTCCTGCCTCGCCTGCTGCTCCCCTCAGCAGTGTGTTTCAGTCAGTCTGCCTGTTCTGCTCCCCACTCTGTCTCTGGTGAATCCTCTCACCTCCCATGACTCTGGTCTGTACCCCACCTCTTGTATACACAAATATATAAATCTTACAAAAAAAGAGGAAACATTGAGTACACTCAAACTGTATGTTTGTTTACATAAGCTGTCCCCAGGGAGTTCTATGTGGACACAAAACCGCACCCAGCTGAACTGAGCTGAACAGGAACACACAAACCGGCATGCACACACCTCAAACACCTGCCAGCTGCCACAGCACACCGCTGTCGCGAGTCGCACCCACCCACTTCTCGTGTCACCACTGTCTGGCCAGTGCCAGAAAAGTTCTCATCCGACCTCTTCACAGTGACTCACAAGCAGCAACTCGTCAAGCTTCCACAATCCTACTTCAGGTCTGTTTCAAAGTAAAACACCACGTTCACTGTAATACTTACGTATTTCCTAAGCATTCCCCGTGTATAAAACTAGGCTGCCAATTTCAGGGAGCACCTACCTTATTTTTACGTGTCATTGACAAGTCATTTAAATATTAAATCCTTAGCCCTATTTTTTCCATAAGCGCCATAGTTGAACAATTTTGTAAAATGTCATGATTTGGGGGAACAAGTATGTTGTTGTAGCAGAACTGAGTGCACATGAATAAACTTAGAGCACGGTAAGCATTCAACAAATGTCAGTTGCTATTAGTTATTATCATAATTAACAATTATTACTGACCTTCTGGTGCTTGAACTACACTTGCCTTGTTTTTCAGAGCTTTTTCCCAATGAACTCATTTTTATCCTCATACTTCCATCAGGATGATTTTTCTGGTTATAGATAAAAGAAGCTGCACATCTAGGAAAGTATTTTGCTGAAGACCACACCACCAAGTCTCAACAGATAAAGTCCTATCACGTACCATCACATTTCTTAAGGAATACAATATAGATATTACTTCTAAATTGACGTCCAAATATTGTAAAGCAAAGTATACATAAGAACTTTGGAAGCCAAAGGAGAAGAGGCGAGAGGGAATTTAACCGTCTAAGAATCCTAAAGTAGTGATTTGGAATTTGGAAAGAAAGTGGATAAAAGGAAGAATAGTGCAGGGTGGAAACAAACCAGCGAATAGAAGGAATCTCAAACCCATCCACTCGCAGAGGGCGAGCAAGTAACAGGAATGAGTGGACTGCCCCGGGTGCACAATAGGGAGTGGTGGGGACTGCTGTACACTCAAGGCCGCAGGGAAGGAGCAGCCTCCGCAGGAAAGGAGCTCTGAACAGTCAGCGCCACTGCTAAGTGGATCAGTAGCTGGTTTTGAAGAGAAGCAGAAAATTCAGACTTTATGTGAAATTTCCAATTTTTTTAAGTTTTAATTATGGTCAGTTTGTGGGGCTTGAGGGTTAAGTTTTTTAAACTTCCGTAATTAATTCAAAGCATTTTAAACACTTTTCAGGTCAAGATAAACACATCCACAGGCCCGCTATGGCCTGAAGGCCACCAATTCTCAAACCTGGTGAGCTGAAGGGCAAAGCTCAGGAATAGAGGCCCCGAGCAAAGAAACTTGAACACTGATGGACACAAAATATGTTATTTATTGTCAATTTCTGCAAAGACACATTTAAGCAACAAAATAAACATTTGTCCACCTTTTAGAATTTGTTTTATACATTAACAAATACATATGCTACGATAGCAATAAATTAAGTGTACATTATTTACACCATGTAGGCAGTCCAGGTCTACCAATCACCTCCTCCCAAAGAGGAAAGAAAGGAAAGTCGATCATCACATGGATCACCATTTCCAAGTTGCATGTCTTAGGTTCCATCACACAGAGGCGCTCTTCACACTTACACATCAGCACTCCCCGCGGCAGTGTGGAAGGGGAGAGCCGGCACACATGCGAAGGAGCCGAGGTGGGGGGGTCAACCCTCCTAAGCAGAAATGTCACAAAATCAAAGACGATGGCATTTAAGTTCCAGTCTTCTAGCAAACACGCTCTCTCCGGGGCTGGTAAGGCACCGAGAGACACTGCCCAGCAGCCTCTCAGGAGACAGGGCTCACTGTCCTTGGCCCTGCCAGAGACTGTCTCCTTCCTCCCCAAGACCCAGCTGAAGGGGGGAAACATGGGGCTGGAGGTGGGTTAGAACAGATGTCAGATCTGGCAGGAAAATGCCCCAGCCAGTCCTACCAGGCTCTAAGGGACACCTTGACAAAATGCACTGACCCACCGCTCAGCTCTGAGAAAGGGCCAGCTCTAAGCTGCGGGAGGAACCAAGGGACCTAGGAGCGTGGCTGTCCTGGTCCCTGATGGTCACCTGCAGCCGTAATATCTACGTGAACCCCGAGCACCCCCTCACAACAACGACTGGTGGACTTGTCTACTAACTGGGAACTGAATGAAGAAGGTAGTGTTGAGTTGGCACTTTAAGGGCCAGTGGAACAAAGTGATGAGGGTCCTAGTCTTGCCTCTTCATTTGCGCCTGCATCTCATTAAGCAGCTGTTTGAAGATGAGGGAGAACTGAGAGTGTTTTCTTACCACCCAGGGGGAGACCAAGGGTTGATTATCTGCATCTTCACCCTGGCCCAGCACCCAGACAGACCAGAGTTGAAAAACCAGTGTCACCAGAATCTCTTTCCCTCCTTGTTTTCTTTGTTCAAGCTGCATCCAAAACCCCAAGATTCTTGCCAGGAAGTCCAAAAGAATTCCTCCTGGTGAAATGAACAGAGACCAAGCTCCCCCCCATCCTCCCCGCCCCATCCCTCCATCCTCCCCACCCCACACATTTGACTGCTCACACTTCCCTGCCAGTGCTGAGGCCCCAGCCAACCAGTTTCTCCAAAACTCAGTGCCCCAGAAAATGCAGCCACTTGTCACCCAGCCAGGCAGGCCGTCCCTAAGAAAGGACCTGGTGGCAGGCTCTGACCCGAGCCACGCCACTAGCTGGCTGTGTGACCTCAAGCAAGCCGTTTTCCCCTCACTGGGCCTCAATTTCCCATCCAAAGATGACATGGTCGGGTTGGGTGCCACGGGCCCAAAAGGCCTGGACCGCAAGATGATACGGACGAGGCTGAGACAGAATATTTTTCAAAGAACATGATTTCCCATTCATTGGCACGGACAGAAACTCTAGCTGAGACTTTCTATCTCAAGTTTGTTCTGTCCCTGTTTTTAAGCATGGCCTGCGCGGAGGCCTGAGGGGTATCATTCCCCGTGAGTCAGGCGCTTCCCGGAGCCGGAGATGTGGAGAAGCAGCTCCCGAGTGCAGCTTACACGTGGAAAGCCGCAAATAACAGCCAGCGAGCACCGTCAGGTTGGCTAGTCCCAGGGACCCACGAGGCTCCGGCAAATCCTTGAGCCCCAAGACTAGGAGCAGCAGTAAAAGGAAAGGCATTCTGACTCGGAGCTGACGCAAGCAGAGCGAGGGTGAAGCAACCCTCCAGGATCGAGCAGCCTTCCCCACGGCCCAGAGAGGGGAGGAGGCTGCCCTGCCCTTGTTCCCTCCTCCCCTCGGCCTGGGAGCCTCAGGAGCGCAGGCCACACACACTGAAGCCACAGAGGGACTTCCTAGAGATAGTGACACAGGGCTCAGGGGGAGACATTTCAGGCACCGCTATCCAAACACATAGCGGAGGACACTTCCAGGCTGGGCCTTGGGGGCACGCTGTGTCTCCCAGTTGCTCGGGCACATCCAGCCATCCTGGCCACTCCCAGGACAGGGGGGCTGCGGGAGAACAGACAGAGCAGGGGAAGATGGATGGGCTCTAGTTCAGCCTAATGTCCCCACATGGGAGAGAGCGGGGGCAAGCTGGAAACTTCAAGGCCCCCAGCCCAGGACACAGACAGCCCAGCCACAAGCAGCTGTGGACACCAGCTACCCAAGAAGCGAGCCAGACCCTGGAATAGCTTTTAAAGAAATGTGGTGTGACCTTTGCGGCTCCTTCAGAAAGCAGCCAGCAGAACCCTCCGTGCCAGAATGCGCGGGCCTCGTTCCAGTGGGAGGTGCCACAGTGGTTTTAATAAAAGCTTAACAGGCGTTTTGTTGACCTTCTAACTAGAGTAAATTTTACTGGACTAGGACTTTTGAGTAAACACGTTTCCTACACACTGCAAGGGGAAATGGTCCTCTGGGCCTGCAGATGGGACCCCACAGGGCCACCGTGAGCAGGGGAGAGGCAGGACCAAGGCTGCTCTCTCATGATAAAAGCAATGGAAAAACTGCCACATCAGTAAAAAAAACAAGTTTAACATTTAGATGCCTTGACTTGGGACTAGGCCCAGATCCCAGTGCAAATAAAGCATTTGGTTGGAAATCCTTGTCATCTGCTCATTAAAACGGGAGGCCGGCCAGCACCCCCCGGCAGCCTGGTGGCACGGGGCCCCATATGCACCTAAAGCTGCAGCACCTCCCAGAATCTGCTCTTCAGACTGTTTTATTTGGAGAACCCCCTACCTTAAACCCCACCAGGCCAGAAGCAGCCTCGGCCCGTCGCATTGCAGACTCCGAATGGTGAGAAATGGGAGACCTGCCAGCTCATCCCCGAGGAGCAGCGCCAGCTGACGGCACTGGGGTCCTGGGTCTGAACCCCAGCAGCTGGGCCCACACAAGTGCCAGCTGCCTACAGACCTGAAGTTGGGATGGGGAAGGAGAAGACTGGGGGGTCAACGTCTGCACGTGGCCCAAGGGCCCAAGAGCTGAAGAGGCCTAGAGCACTGGGCCTCCGCGGGCGCCAGGAACTCGGGCTCAGGGCCCTGAGCCTCCTGCACATCTGTCTGACCAAACCTGGCAAGTCAGCCCCACCTTGACGCCCCGTTTAGGGGAGGGCTCAAGTCTCTCTTGATGTCTCCCATGAACCCCACCTCCAGCGGAGAACTGGACTCCACCTTGCCCTCAGCCCTGAGGTTCTTCTCAGCCAAGGTCCCAGGGGCCCTTGCCCTGTGAATTCCTTCTCACCCCTGAATGCCCACCCCTTCGTGGGAAAAAAGACCTGCTCACTGAGAGGCCGACGCAGGGCTTTTCTCGCGGCACCCTCATTCGGTGAGGCAGAAAGCTGCAGCTGCCGTCAAGAGAGAGCCTGGCGTCCATTCCCGACAGGCCCAGCTCTGTCTCCGCGTCCACAGGCTGGGGCGGCCAAGGTACACGGGCAGTGGGGATGCAGGAGGCCCAGAGCGGGTCAGCAGACAAGGAAGAAGTTTCTAGCACAGAAGCAAACAGCTATTTGGAAGCTCCAGAGACGTAGGAGCAAGAGAGCTGTTTTCCTCAAGGACAGCTAAAAACCCCGGCTCCCGGCCAGTGCCCGTCCACCACCACGCACCTGCCCTCCACGCCCGGGCAGCTCCGGCTCTGTGACCGCAGGCACGGCGCGGCCCCTCCCTGCCCCAGGCACAGGGCCCTCCCTCACGTCGGCCTCTGCTCCCCCCTCACCTCTCTGCCTCTCTGGTCTCTGACTGAGCCCTGTAACCAGTGCCAGCTTTGCCCGGCTCTTTCCTCCACAGACACAACGAGATGACAAGTGACCGAAACACACATCACGTCGGGCGGCCAGGAGCGGGGGGAGCCCAGAGGAATGAGGCTTTGTCCAGAGACGGGAGGGGCGCGCAGGGTGTCTGGATGAAGGGATTGTCAGGTCGAACACAGGGACAGACAGCCAGTCTGGGGGGCAGGTGGCCAGCGGGACAGCAGGCCTGTGATGGTTGGAGCAGTGGATGGCACCCCCAAACTGCTGGAGTAGGAGCCTTCTCTGAGACAGAATCAGGGATCCCCTGCAGGAGACAAGGAGGAGGGAGCCGGTGAGCAAACTGGGTAAAGTGAGGGCGAGCACAGGGCCACTGCCGCGCTGGCAGGAGGATGCCAGTGCCAGGCAGTGGGCATCACAGCCGGAGAGGCTGAGCATCAGGGAACCTGGCCGGCAGGGGTGCTGGGCACACGATGGGAGCCGGAGGTGAGCGTCGCCGTCCACTGTCACGGGGCACATGGACATGAATGGGCTCAGCTGTGCCCCTCCCCTTGACTCCAGCTGTGACTCAGGCCCCAGAGACCCCTGGGCATTCAGATGGGCCCCTAGGGACACACTAGCTGGTGCGCAGGCTTTGCTGGCAAGCTGGACTGACCCCTGCTTGCTAAAAGCCACACGCCCCCTTGCTGAGGCTGGGAGCTGTGGTCCTTCCTGGGGACACTTCAGCCAGTGTTTGGAGGGCTGGGGCATCTTTGGACACACACGGAGGACACATGTCAGCCCAGAGCCTGAAGACACAGGAGGGAAAGGCTGCTAAAAGCAGGGAGGCGAGAGAGCCCCAAGGGGACGTGGGCTCTGGGTACTGGGCTCCTCTAGGGGAAGGAGCCAACTTGGGGAGCAGCCCCACCCTATCAGGCAACCCTGCCCTGCTCCAGAGGCATCGGCCCTCTTCCCCGCGGACCTGGGCCCGTCACGGTGGCTTCAGGCCCGAAAGGACTGGCCCTGGTCTCTCCATCTCCCCTAGAGAGATCCTGCTGCAGGGCTCTCTGGCCTTTCTCAGGCCGCCAGCCACTGGTTTCCCAACCCTACAGGGACACACCTCCCTCGCGGCCACAGCAGGGCGAACACTTGACCTACCGTTGACAGATGCAGCACTCCTTTCCCATTAGTGACCCTGTTTCAAGAAGAATCCACGTAAGCATTTGAAGTAACTGGGCGGCACAACCCCCACCGACTGCAGCTTCCAAGCCCTCAGCTCTCAACAGTCTGATAACTTCAGGACGGGCCCGAGGACCCCAGGGTCAGCCGTCCATAACTCGCATCCGTGCGGCCAGGGCTGTGGCCCCAGCAAGGAAGTGTGGCAAAGGCGGCTGGCCCCTCGGACGATGCCTGAGTAAGTGGGTCCCACAACATCACCCCCTGATCCGACCAGAACTTTCCCTCCCCCAGGAAGGAAAGAGACTGGAACGTGGGATATGGGAGGCTCCCGTGCTCCCCACCCCACCCCCCCAGATCCTTACCGCACTAGAGCTGGCATGACTGAGCTTATCAAAGCGGAATTTCAGGTTTGACCTTGGGGAGTTTCTGCTTTTGACATCTAGGAAAAAGAAGAATGCCATGAGAAGAGGGTGGGCTGTGGAGTCTCTGACGCCGTGTGTGTGTGTGTGTGTGTGTGTGTGTGTGTGTGTGTGTGTGTGTGTGTGGTATTAAGAGACTGCAGGGTGGCCTCCCCTCCCACAGGCCTTCTAGCTCACCTGCATGCACATCAGAGCTGACGCTTTCTTAGAAATATTGTGAGCTGCTGATTAAATGGAGTCATTGTTTTACAGCTAAATGAATTATACTCATCAAAAGCACTAAGAACTCATCAAAATCCACTTCCTAGTGGCTTCACGACATTTCCCATTATCGCGTCTCTTCAGCTGATTTCGGTCCACTGTCCCTGTCCAGCGGTCTCCGCTCCACATTCAGAGCCGCCTCACTGGTCAGCCACTGATGACCTGTGTGGTTAGGGGCACCCACTGCACAGAGATCAGCAGCTGCTACAAACCCAGGTTTGAGTCACTGTTTTGTTGTCCAGACTTAAGAAACTAACAGACGTTCATAAAGCAGATTAAACTTGAACATGTGTCACCTGCAACCATTACATTGCGATGAGCACAAAAAACGAAATGAATACTCTTCCCATATTCAAAAGCCATCATTTGAGTCAGCAAAGAAGCTGTTGTGTCATTGAACAACAGTCCCCATCACCACTCGTGCGGGAACCGCACTAGCTCATCACTGGCAGCTGGGGCTAGCCACAGACGCCGAGGCTGGACAAATGTCGATAGAAGTGATTCGTGAGAATGAGGGGCTCGTGAGACTTACAGGAAGGATAGCGCGTGTGTTATTTGTGAAGCTCAGCTCCTTCCTGTCAGCAGTAGCATTAGGGTGAGCGCACCCCACAGGCGGGGAAGAGCAGGAGAGCCAGCTGTTACTCCTTTACCAGTACACCGCAGGCCGCTGGCTGCTGGCCGCTGGCTGCTGGCTGGGGTGTGCCTGGCGCTCTGGTTTTCCTCTGGCCCAGGGAATGAGCACCTGGGTACAGTCCACCTGGTGCTGCTGAATTACCTCTGACACCTCACAGCGAAGGTTCCACCCAGCTCTGTGAGTGAGTGCCTTTCGGTCGGACCCACCAGCGCCCTCCCAGCGCCCCAGGACCAGGCATGGAATGAGCAAAGGTTGTGACATCAGCGATTTTTAAAGACCCAAGTCAGGCCATCCCAGATGACCTCCCCCTCTTCTGCCCTGTTTCTCCCGGAAACAGTTGAAAGTCTACAACAGATTTCCAGATCTCCACAAGCTGACACTGGTCCGCTGGTCCACAGGCACAGAGCACACCTCTGCCGGGCTGGAGGCTGAGGCAGCCCCTCGGGGCTGTGGGGAGGGGAGAGGTGTGCCTTGGGAGGAGCACTGGCCAGGGGGTCTCAGACGCATTCCAGGTCCTCCTTGGCTCTGCCCCAGCTTCAGCAAGTTACAGGCACGCTCTGAATGTCCCTCTACTTAAAACCTAAGTTATTGTGATATTTATTTAGCACCAAGTAGGGCGTAAGCTTGGTTACAGATTGTTTCATTCATATCTTCAATATTTAATTAAGTCTTGGGGAAAAAAATACCAAACAGGGAATGTGTACCACCTCCCCATTGTACAAATGAGAAAACTGAAGTTCAGGGCCCAGCAAGGCGGCAGGCAGCGTGAAAACCCATCCCCAGGGTCCCCGGCCACACCAGGACGCTGGAACTGCAGTCTTCCCTTTGACCCCAACAGCACTTATCTCCTGTGCCCACATCCCCTCACCATGAGAACCCCAGAAGCACGTCAGCATAAACCACTCCACTGACCCACTGGCCCACTCTGAGTTCCCATCATTTAGACAAGTTTCTCAATGTCAGTCTACTGACATTTAGGGCTGTGAGCTCCTTGTTTGGGGGAGGGGGTCCTGTATTTGTAGGGTATTTAGCAGCATCCCTGGCCTCGACCCATCAGCTGCAAACCCCACAAACAATAATGAAATCAAGGATGTCTCTAGATTTTGCCATATGTGCCCTGGGGAACAAGATCACCCCCAGCTGAGAACCACTGGTGATACTATCGTTTAATTCCTGTTAGTCAACAAACACTTAGGTTAACAACTCTAAGTCTCTTATAAGTTCATCTTAATCTGCACAGTCAACAAGAGGTAGAAACTATTCTCCCCTCCGTTTTGTTGCATAGGGAAACTGAGGCACAAAAAGGCTCAGTAACTTGCCCCGTGTCACACCACCAGTAGGTATGAGATCCAAAATCTGACCCAGGCTTGAGTCCTGTACTTCCCTCCTCCCCTTTATGCCATTGCCCTTGAGGATGGGGCCAAGGCTTTGATTTCCGGGCACCACGCATGCTTGGATAGCCCCCATGCTGTAGCCCTCACCCTCTCCCTAGAACTGGTTCCCAGAACCTTCTACTCTGCTGACTGCAGGGATCAAAGAACTTGCTCCCCATCCCCTCCTATGAAGACGGAAAGATGTTTAGTCCTTGGCATCTCTTGAATTTACGCCCTTCCTCCTCTGCCCCAAATGTCCCTCGATCCACAGTCCCAGCACCGCTCCTCACTGCTAAGAGGGACAGCTCTCCCTCCCTGCACATGCTCCCCACCAATCCCTTCCACGCTCAGCCAGCTGCAGCACCAAACCGTTGTCCTCAACTCCAGTCGGCGCTTCTCACCTTCAGACCTTCAAATGCTTAAGACCCTCCGTGGCTTCCACTGCTGGCAGGATAACACCAAAATCCTCACCAGAACTATGGGGGCCCCACCTGTCACCCTAACTGCTCTCTCTGCTCTCACCCATCCCTTCCATGAAGTCCAGCTAAACCGAACCATGTGGGGTTCCAGAACGCAGCCCCCAGTTCCCTCCAGGACTCTCGTGTGCTGCTTCTTCCACCTTCCAGGCCCGCCCCACCTCTTCCCTGCAGCACCAGCGTCATCTCTGTGACCCAGCAGCCCCAGCAGTGACGGGGTGGGCAAGAGGTCAGTTAAGAGAGCCTCACTGCTGGCATCACACAGTTCTACCTCCTCTGGCAGACCGCTGCCCTTTCTGGGCCTCAGTTTCCCCATGAGTAAGGGGAGGATAAGAAGGCAGGTCTCAACCAGAAGGGGAACGAGAGAGGCGGGAGCATGGGAGGGAAAGGGCCCCATGGAGCAGGAGGTTTGCTGGGTTTTGGTGGTGGGCACGGTGTGAAGACGTACGTTTACAGAGGCTTGAACCTACAACTCCTCAAACAAGTCAGGAAAAATTACCTCGATAAACATAATGGGGGGGGGAAGAACGCGGTCCTCTTGAAGGCCAGCTGAGGTGAGCTAGCAGCCGGGAGCCCCCCACTTGCACAGAGACCAGTGGACAGTCAGAGCATGGACCGTGCAGCCCCCCACCACCTCACTACACCCCCACGGCCCACGCACTGACCCGTCGGACTCCGGCTCATGATGATGGGGGTGGCGGCTGCCCCCAGGCTGGGGCTCTCGCTGCTCGGGGACTGGCCGTAGACAAACACCTCCTGCTTGAAAGGCGAGGTTGTGGAAGGCTGGCTGCTCTGGGGAGAGAGGCCGGGTGAGGGTGCAGCCCCACCCCTAGGAGTCCATAGGGCGCCATGCCCAGGCAGGCAACTGGGCCCTGCCAGCCTCTGTCTCCCTCTCCCAGCTTGGTCCTGCCTGCCCTTCCCATCTTTCTCCAACCTCCCACCTCCCAGAAGCACCTGGCCCAGCCCCCTGGAGTGCAGGTCCCTCTCTGCCCTCCAGCCAGGATGCTGGTGGGAGGGACGCTGTTTGGTCCAGCCTGACCCTCCGCCGCTGCTCCTTTGCCACCCAAAGGAGAGCCCCACTGCCCCGCTGCTCCCAGAGATGGAGGTGGCTGGCTGGGTCACCTCCTGTTTCCAGACCTCTCCTTTATCTGCAGAGTCTGAAGTGGGGCCCTGCCCCATAGCGACTTAATAATACACGGGGTAGATGTCTGGCTGGGTCTAGGGTGCACCTTCCTGCTCCCCAAGGAAGATGGGGGCACCTACCCCACTGTCACACTCCTCCATGGCCTCGCCCTCCCCGGCCGTGCTGCTGAAGCTGCTGGTGCTGGAGGAGGAGCGGGAGATGTTGGCTCGGCCATTCTCCTTCAACTTGATGAAGGGCCTGCAGGGATGGGAAGCAAGGCAGGCCCCGTCACTCAGAGACCCCCTGGCTCTCCCCAGGACCAAGGGTAGTACAGGCCTGGCGGAGATCCAGGCTTCCCCCCAGCAGCCCCCACGACCATCTGTTGGCTTTTAGGGTCCAGAGAGTTCCTGAGGCAAGAGATGCCTCCGAACAGTGAGCGTATTTCAGAGCCCCGAGTGTTTCACATCGGTCTCTCCCACCCTCACTCTCTTACTTCTCCTTGTTGGGGCAGATTTCTGGAGAGCTGGGATTGGATGACGTCTCGGACTTTATCTCCTGAGAAGAATGCCCGCCGTCCGGGGCCTTAGGGTTGCTGGATGATGCACTGTCACTGAAGAGACGGGGATGAAGAAGAGTGAGGCCGAAGACAGCGCCAAGCCCCACCCAACCCCTGGCCTGCAGCAGGTGGGGTCCGTGGCTCGCAGTGTCCCTGCCCCGGGACCTCAGCTCCCACCCGGGGCCCCCGCCAGGGATGGTGGCAGATGGCAGGGCTTTCTGCGCCATCGGGGGCCACTCCAGGCTCCTGGGTGGGAGTCAAGTGCTGCCAGACGAGAGTCCCAGCTGGATGCCCCGAGCCCAAGTCTGCCCCTCACCCATGCCGGCCGAGCCCTAGCTCAAGAGCTGAGCACAAAGGGAATGAACAGTGGCCGGCACCCCTACCACACAGCAGGGACACAACCCAGCACACACGGGCAGGGTTCAGGCAGGGTGCTGGCAGCCTGCCGCCCCACACCCCAGGGGCCCCTTCTACAGACTGCAAAGCCAGCTCGCTGGAGCAGTGTGAGGAAGCGACTGGACGCTCTTCTCAGCCCAGGGCCTGATAGGCCCTTTCTCCTGCAGTTTAACAAAGACCACACACTCTCTGTGCCAGCAGGTGAGGACATGATGGCTTAGACCTCAATGTGTTTTTATTTTTACAACAGCTTTATAGAGAGAAAAAGCCACATAGAACTCACACATTTATTTTTTTTAATTTATATATATTTGACATCAATTGTAATCCCACGTATTCCCCATCACCATATCACCAGTGCACCATCACCTCAGTCCCCCGTGCTCCCATCTGCCCTCAACCCTCCCCCTCTTCCCTCCTCACCAAGTGTCCCCAGCTTGTCCTTGTCTTTTCATTTTTGGTTTTTGTTTCTTTCTTGTTGTTATTGTTATTATTATTGTTGTTCTTATTCCTTTCCTTGATCCTTATTTGGTTCCTTATATTCCTCCTAGGGGAGGAACCATCTGGTATTTTTCTTTTGCCTTCTGACTTACTTCGCTGAGCATCATCCCTTCCAGCTCCATCCATGTTCCTGTGAATGCGTCTAGTTTTTCTTTTTTGATTGCTGAATAGTATTCCATTATGTATATGTACCACAGCTTCCCGATCCACTCATCTGTTTTTGGGCATTTAGGTTGTTTCCAGGTTTTACCTATTTTAAAGCAACTCTCACATTTAAAGCACGCAATTTATTGTCTTTAGTGTACTCAGAGTACACTATAATGATAACCATCATTATCAGGTTTTAGAACATTTCTTCCTTCTAAAAGAAACCCTGGGCTCACCATCATGCTAGCCCTCCCTCCTCTCAGACCCTGGCACCACTGATCTCCTATCAGTCTCTCTGGATTTGCCTAGTCTGGGCATTTGCTGGAAATGGAACCAAACGATATGTTGTGTCTTTTCTGACTGGCTTCTCTCACTTAGCATAATCTTCTTGAGGTTCATAAATGTTGTAGCACATAACAGTACCTTCCTCCTTTCTATTGCAAAATACTACTCCAATTTTTGGTTATACCGCATTTTATAGACCCACTCATCCAGTGAGGGAGGCTGCGTCCACTTTGGGCTCTTATGAGCAATGCTGCCGTCCACATCTGGGTGCTGGTTTTTATGCACACATTTGTATTCTTTTCTCTTGGATATGAACCCAGGAGTGCACTCGCTGGGCCATATGGTGACTATGTCCAGCCCTCAGAGGAGCCAACCAATTTTTTTCCACCACAGCTGTCCTAGTACACGTTCCCGTCAGAAATAAAAGAGGGCCCGCTTCTTCATATCCTCGCCAGCACTTGTGGATACTTGTCTTTTTTATTCAGCAATCAAAAAAGATAAACTCAGGTCATTTGCAGCAACAAATGGAAGGAGCTAGAAGGGATGATGCTCAGCGAAATAAGCCGTAGGGAGAAGGGAAAATATTGTCTGGTCTCTCTTACAGGAGGAATTATTGGCAAACTGAACAAAGGTTCAAAAAAAACCCACAAAACTTGCAATCTGACCGTACATCTGAAGCGTATAGCAGGAGAGGAGGGGGAAAGAGGTTGGGTTGAGAAGGGGAGGGGAGAGCACCAGCACCTAGGGTGATGGTTCACGGGTGCTGTGGTAGTGGGAGAGTTATGGGGACTACACCTGAGGGACTAATCAAACATTGTACAGGAGTAAACAACGATGCAAGAAAATAAAGTTAATCAATAAAAAAAATTAAAATAAATTTTAAAAATTTGTCTTTTTACCTACCTCCTGGAGGCACCAGGTCTCTCGATACACTCTTAGTGAAGTTTCTGATGACCCCTCTTCTGTCTCTGAGAGCCTCGCCCCCCAGATTTTTCTCTTCCTCACTCCTCATTCCCATCTGCATCGCTGGCTCGCCTTTCCCCATTTGTCTCAGCCACAGGGGTCCCCCAGGTATTCCATACCCGCCCTCGACATCCGGTCCATAGATCCATCCTCAAATATCCTCTTTGCCCTGGTGAACCCCAACTCTCCTCCGGTCTAGACCTCTCTCCTGCACTCAACACCTGTGTCTCTGACCACTCAGAATTCTCTACTGAGAGGGTCACGAGGACTCACTCACATGTCCAGGTTCCAAACAGAGCTTTCCTCCTCCTCCATAAACCTGTCCCTCCCGCTGCACACCCAAGCGCCGGGGAGGCCCCCACAGCAGGGCTGTGGGCAGACTGTGGGAGTGTAGCAGTCAACCTACATGCCTCCCTCCCCCTCACATCCATAAGCTTCTGGAAGGTACACATGTGTCTTCTAAAGGTCCTGTCTGAGATCAGAGACCAGCCCATGACAGGCACTCAAGAAATGCTGCTGCCTGAATTAAACACCAAATGGGCTCACAGGTTAAAGGAGCAGAAACCCTAGCACCCAGAATAGACTAACTATAATGTAATATGAGAGTTGCTTCTAAAAAGAACATTCTAGAAGTCCAAAAGAAGGTTCAATTAGCTCTGCCTAGAAGACTGTCCCCATTGAATGAGCAATAAAATAAGGAGGCCAAAGGAAGGACTCCAAGCAGTGTTTCTAGTTTTGGGCAAAATGCAACGAAAATAACTTTGGAAAGTTCCATGCAGAGAATGGCCAAATCGGCCTCAATGGTAAAGAGCCGAGTGAGTGACAGGGGAGATGCAGGTGCAGTGATGACCAGAAGGAAAGGGAAACCATCCCTGATACCACTCAGGGTCCTCCCCAAGGTGGGCATCAGCTGATGGTGGCAAACAGGGAGCGGACAAACCCCACACGTGCAGTGGAAGGGTGGGGCCCGGCAGTTACCATCGGTTCCGGCTGTCCCCTTGGGCTTCGGAGCCTGTGTGCAGACGGGGGAAGAGGCCCGACCGCCGCTTGATGGGGCTCCGAGACTGGTTCTTCGCTGTGGCCACTGCCACTGGAGGCTGCGGATGAGAACACCAAAGTGAGTGCTCACACCCCAAGCCCAGATCTGCCTCCCCTCGTCCCCTCTCTGGTCTGCACATAGCTCCTCGACCATCAACGGGTCTGGAGGAGCACCCACAAACTAGCAAGACAGGAAGGCTGGGGCCTATGGGTAAGAAACTGCAACCTGAGACTCTGTTTTCCTGTGCTCTTAAGCTGAACCTCATGGCCCAGGTAAAAGGCCGCTGTGGACCAGAATTCCTGGAGGAACATGGGGTCAAGACACCCTAGGGAGAGCCCGCATCCCAAGAACGGGATGACTCAAAGGTCACAGGCTGGGAGCCACAAAATTGAGGGTCTTTGCAGGGACCTGATCCAACCTCTTGCTTTACAGAACAAGAAGCTGAGGGCCCGAGGGACGAGGGGATCTGATGAAGGTCACGCAGGAAATCACTGGCAGGATGAAGACAGGAGAAGGGCTTCTCATCCGCTGTTCACCAAAGAGCAGGTTTAAGCTGAGTGTCACGTGACAGACAGAACAGGAGCAACAGCACGAAGTCTCCAGCACCACAGGCAGGAAGAGCCCAGCAAGCTGTGATCCACCTGAGCCGTGTGTGGGGGGACAGTGCAGGGGAGCTGCGAGCCCACCAGGCCTGTAGCCCTGGCCCCAACTTCTGCCAGTCAGTGCTGGGGAAACATGAGCAAGGGGAAAAGTTCTCTGGGCCTCAGTCTCCTGCTCCAGAGTGGAACCAACTGGCCTGCCCTGCTTACCTCCCTTTGGAGAGGAGCGAATGTTAGCCTTGAAAATATCTGGTAAATTAAACGAAGACTGTAAGACCATTTATAATACTAACTAACAGTATCATGATAGGCAAACTCTGCTACTGAAAGAAAACTCTAGTCTACACAAATCTAAATCAGTTAATTTTTTAAAGGACTGCTACTCAATTAAAAATGGGTAAATATAGGGATGGGGTAGGAGAGATGGGATGGAAAGGGGTGAAGTGGGGTGGGATGGGATGGGCTGGGGTAAGTTGGGGTGAGATAGAATGGGGTGGGGTGAGTTGGAGTGAGACGGGGTGGGGTGGGGTGAATTGGGGTGGATGAGCTGGGGTGGGGTGGGTGGGGTGGGATGGGGTGGGGTGGGTGAGTTGGGGTGAGAGTGGGTGAGTTGGGGTGCAGTATGGTGAGTTGGGGTGGAGTGGGGTGAGTTGGGGTGGGTGGGCCTAACTATGTAGGTCCCTCTCTCGGTCACCCCTGGTGTAAGGCACCCAGACCCCATCCCACGGCGCACACAGCCATGAAGAGCAAGGACCTTGGATGGTGGAGACCTGCACTCAGTTCCAGCTCTTCCGCTTAACTGTGAGCGTCAAGTGAGTTACACCCTCTGGGCCCCCGTCTCCTCCAGGGTGAAAAGGGAAACACATGAGCACCTAGCCTCAGGAAGCTGTCGGCGCAGCCACAGGACAACGGCCGTGACACTGGTGGTGGGTCACACGACAAGGTCAGTGACACAAGGTCAGAGGTCAGTCAGGACCCCTGAATGCTACACAGGTAACTGATGTCGCCTCGATTTAAAAAACGAAACAAGCACTATTAAAACATTTTTAAAAAAGGGCTCTCCCTGGTGGCGCAATGGGTTAAGCAACACACTGTGAAGCAAACCACGGCCACTGCAGCACGAGTTCGATCCCTGCTGCTGGCCAGGGAGGGGACCCACATGGTGCAGCAGACCTCTCCTGCTGTGCCCGCTGCTCCTCTCAGCAGTGTGCTTCAGTTAATCTGCCTGTTCAGTTCCCCGCTCTGTCTGTGGTGAATCCTCTCACCCCCCACACCTCTGGCCTGCACCCCAGTTCTTGTATGCATATATAAATAAATCTTTAAAAATAAACATTTTTAAAAAAGAATAATTATACTGAGAAATGACAGCTGAAAGTGCTCAACTCTTAGCCTTTAAAAACTCTACTTGCTGGAAATACTGCCTTGCAGAGCGTCCCAGAATGCTACATACAGGGCATGTAGTCAGCGCATTTATGCCGAGCTACTAATTCTTTACATTAAATTCTGTCTGTTGGGGAAAAGAAGATAAAGCCCGTGAGTTACTGAGCTTAGTGCCTGGCACACAGCACGTTTGGGGCTGCTGCTATTATTAGTAGTACTATTAGGAGACAAGGCCCAGCGCCCTTTCTCACTGCCGGTGGCCCCAAGCACCTGGGAAGAGAAACGTGCCCCATGCCTACTTTGCAGGGCCGGCCCTGAGGATGAGGCCCGGTGAGGAACTCAGAGGTCAGGCCAGCAGGAGAACTCTAGTCAGGGTCCCACAAGTGCTGCCGGGGAGGGAGGCGCCCACAGAGCTAGGACTACAGCCCCCCCAGTAACCTCAGGGTCCTCTGTTATCCAGCATGCCCCAGGCTGGTGGCCTAGCCCCTCCTCTGCAGCCTGGGCACCCCGGGCACACTGTGCCAGCGCACTCACGGAGAAGGTCGTCTTGGTGACCTCCACGCTGTTGTGGGAGATGCCCCCACTGAGGCTGCCGGGGATGCCCCCGCTGTGCTGCTTCTTCTGGCTGCTCACCATGGTCTCCATGGAGTGGCTGCGCACGCGGATGGCCCTCTGCGGACAGAGCAGGTGACAGGGCCTGAGGCCTGGAGCCTGGAGCCTGGCCCCGGGCCGGCTGGCCGCACCCTCTGGGTGGATTCCTGTGCACGCACACACTCCCTCCCTCAGAGCACCGCAAGTAACCACCGCCTTGCAGAGCATTTCCACGCCTTTGTTCCGGCCTGGACATGGTGGCTCCTTGCAGGCAGAGGCCAAGAGGACACCAGCTAGCAGCCAGCAGGAGACCAAGGGGTCAGTGCCCCAACTCTTCCCCACAGAGGCTTTATTCCCATTTTACAGCAAAGGAAAGCGAAGCCAGGGCAGCTCCCTGAACCCGTGTGACCCCGGCCTGGTTCCCAACCGCCCTGAGCTGCTGCTTCCTCATCTGTGAAACGGGAACGGCACGTCACACACAGAAAGACACGGGGCGCCGGTGTCAGTCCTGTGCCTGACTCCTGTTTGACTCCTTTTTCCCAGAAAACCGAGCAGCCTCTACACTTGAGCACGGGCTGCCCCTCTGCCACACACCCACGTGCTCCGGACACCTGGACACCTCCGCCTCTGATCGTGCAAGGAGCTGCCAGCAGCCCGCACGCCGAGCCGTCCTTTAGGGACACGGAGACCACCGCCAGCACGGCCCCGCCCCACACAGAAAGAAGAGACGCAGGCTCAGGCTGGACGTGCAGTGCGGCCTCACGGGACCCAGAGCTGCTCTGGTCACAAAGAGCCAGGGGCACACGGCAAGCAGTCAAGTATCCAGGAGGGACAGCCAGGATGGCCAGGGCCCCACCGCCGCGGCTGCACGATGAGAAGAGCTGAAGGAAGGCTGCTGGGCCCCGGCACAGACACTGGGCGGGAGGACACCTTCAGGAGGCTCTGCGGACCTGCACCCCGACGAGAGCCCCAGGGGGCGGTGCTAGAGAGGCAGGTCCAGCTGCACCCAGGGACCATTTCCCCGCGAGGGCCACATGGATGACGTGCTCTGCGAGTTCCAGGAAGGGAAGTTTCTCTCAGGAACCCCCAAACCCTGTATCATACCCCTCACACCCCTCTGCACAGTCATGTGGTCACTCAATAGCACAGCCAGGCGGCAGGGCTACTCCCAAGTGTGAACCACAAAGGCTGGGGCCAGGCTGCCAGGATCTGCAGCTGAGCTCTCTCCGCCAGCGCCAGAGCTGGTGTCAGGGGACTGAGCTTCCCCGAGACTCATCCACAAAGCGGGCGGAGGCTCTCGCCACACGGGTCGCCGTGTGAAGACATACAGAGCTCCTGGCAGCCGGGCCCTTCACGTGCCCAGCCCCAGACAGCCTCCCGAGGAGGAGCGAGCTCCCTGCCCACCCACGAAGCATCGAGGGACAAGCTCAAGCTCCTTCAACAGCAAGGTGGTCCTAGAAACCAGCAAGAATGCTGCTCCCAGCCCAAAAGGACGTGCCCTGGGGACGCGCCACAAGGTCAGGAGTTCTCCGAGCTGGGAATGGGGAAGGATGAGCTGCCTGCCTCTTTCCCAACAGGAAGCTGACTCGGGAAGGAGACCATCTGTAAAGATTGCTCGTCTGGAAGTGAGCTACTCTTGTGAAGGAGGCACGGAGGCTTCCAGCCTGGCACCCCAATGTCACCCGGTCACTCCCAGCAGAGACCCTGAGGAACATCATCTCTAGCCTGCAAGACAGCTGCCCACTGGCACTGCAACAGTGCCTACAACTAGTGAACATGGCCCGCGTGTTCCAGTCGCTCCACCATCCACAGATCACACAGCCTCTGGAAAACTGAGAGAAGGAAAGGGGTGCCCCCCTCACCCCCTGTAGGGTTAGAGAAATTGGGTCTTTCCACCCTCCCACCACTGTGATGATGGACACCTGCGGTGCTGCGAGCATTCCAGGGTGGGCATGCGCAAGTGGGCGCACCTGAGTTGGACACGGGCTTAAATGGGCGGCGTCATGAGGACGCCAGAACCGACAGGACCGACAGTACAGACCAAAGAGCAGCAGTGAAAGCGAGAGCAGCAGAGAGAGAGAAGCAGCCGCCGAGAAGGTGAGATGCGCCAGGGGCTGGGAGGCCTGCCAGCCTCCCGGCCCCCATGCCTGCCATGTACCTGATGCCACCTCTGATGTAGAGATCAATAAAAGCATGAAAAGCCACCGAGGGCTCCAAGACTCCTTCCTTTACCCCCCCTCCCCTGTCTGCTTAGCACCATCCTGAACCTGCCCAGTGTGCTGGCTTCCTGCCGCTACACCCACTCAGAGGGGTCCTTTAGGAAGCCTCGCAGTCAGGGAACTACGAAGTTTCCTAGAGGGAGTCCGGCACCCCTGAATCTCAGTGCAGGTTCCCATGGCAGTGCCGCCACCCTGTCCCCACCAGTGACGCCATGTCCATGAGTCATTTATGTTCTGGAGAGTCCTCACTCTTCGCACAAAGGATGTGGGCAATAAGCTGCAGGGTGCCTGGGCTACTGAGCACCAGACAAGGGTAAAGAAGAGAAAGGAGGGCCATGGTGGGCCAGAGGAGGCAGGACAGGAAAGCTGGGTGAAGGCTGTGCACGGGCCTCAGACCCATGCAGGCCCTGGCTATCTCCCACGCAGCGCCTCACCCAGCCAGGTCACACCTCAGCTCCCTCCACCTGTCTTTATGGGACGAGCCCCCCGCTGCTTCAAAGCCACCTGTTCTGAAGCCTGCTCTTTGGAAAAAGTCTTCCATGTGTGAGCTGCAGTCTTGCTGTTTCTAGACCTCAGAGTCTTCTACCAGTCTCTTCTATTTCACACAACTCTCCCAGGCTGACTTCAGCATCCTCTCTCCTTCCAGTTAATTATCTCGGGACCCATCGCTGTTCTCGGTCAGCACCATTTCCAGACCTTCGGGACACTTTATTTTTCCCTCTTGGGGCACTGAGAAGAGGGATAGCATCATTTTCTCATTATGTGCTTCTGTCATTTCATTTCAGCTGGCATTTTAGCACCCGGTAGCTCCAAGTAAACCTCACTTCCCAACAAGTGGATTTTGTGAGTTGTTTCAATTTAGCAAACTCGGCTGAGAAGATACAGAACACAGAGCTACAGCAAGGAGGCCTGTCTGTACTGGGCTCGCCACGGAGGTGGGCCCTCTGGGAGAAAGATGCTCATTATCAGCATGCCGGGTGGCTCCTGAGCAGGAAGAACCTTGAGTTCCAGAACCTTGAGTATCCCTCCAGCAATATAGATAAAGAGTGGAATCTGATGGAGAAGGAAATATTCCTTTACATCTCCTCTCCCACAGAACACAACTTCCACCTAGGAGCAGCGAGCATCCCAGCCTGAGGGTACTTCGCAGAGGACACCACAGTGGTACTCCTCTCAGGCCACTAGGGGGCAGACCAGACCAGCGCATTAACTGTCGCAGGCCCGCACAGGCCCGGAGATGGTCCTGCTGTGGTGGGGGTTCTGCCTTCTCCCTGGTCCTCCAACATCCCTCCCGAACCATAAGGTCGATGGAGGGTTGGACTAGCTCAGTGTTTCTTACATACCTTTACATACCTATCATCGCTTTTTCATTTCATTACAGACCAAAAAACTTCCTCAACAGTGGCTGGTGGCTGACAATGGCATTTGAGAACAGTAGTCTAGAGATCAATGCTTTTCAAAGGTGGATTATATTCAGTCCTTTATAAAGAAAATTATTCTTGTGAGACACGAGGGAAATATTCACAGACCCCCTGTACCAGGGACCCCCATGGACTGCCTTTGCAATGTTTCTACTTGTTCCATAGAAACACCTTTTAAAGGTAAGTTTCCCTATAACAAGGGGCTTCCCTTGTGGTGCCAGGGGTTGAGCACTGCACTGTGAAGCATCCACAGCCATTGCAGCAGGAGTTCTATCCCCGGCCAGGGAGGAGACCCACACGGCACAGCAGACCTCTCCTGCATCGCCTGCTGCTCCCCTCAGCAATGTCTCAGTATATCGGCCTGTTCTGTTCCCCACTCTGACTCTGGTGAATCCTCTCACACACACCCCTGTAGGGTAAAGGTTGATCAGGTATTTCCACCCTCCCACCACTGATGATGGACACCTGTGGTGCTGCGAGCATTCCAGGGTGGGCATGCGCAAGTGGGCGCACCTGTGTTGGACACGGGCATAAATGGGCGGCGTCATGAGGACGCCAGAACTGTGAGGACCAACAGACAGAACTGCGAGGATCGACAGACAGAACTGATGAGAGCAGCAGCAGAGAGAGAAGCAGCAGCCGAGAGGGTAAGATGCACCCGGGGCTGGGAGGCCTGCCAGCCTCCCAGCCCCCATGCCTGCCATGTACCTGGCCACCTCTACTAAATAAAGCATAAAAGCCACTGAGGGCTCCAAGACTCCTTTCCTTGACCCGTCTGCCCAGAACCATCCCGAACCTTGCCTCCTGTGCCGCCCCCATCCTGCCGCTACAACCCCCCATGCCTCTGGCCTGTACTCCAGTTCCTGTATGCATAAATTTTTTTTTTATTTCCCTATAGCAGTTTGGCCTCTTTAATTGGACATGTTTTCAAGATTATCATCTAAGTGAAAAGGCAAAATGTTATAGTGTTTGTCGAAGTGGCAGATTTCTGAGAATGTCTCCAGCACCTTGGATGGAGAAACAGGTCTGGCTGCCCATCAACCACCTGTCTGCTTCTCACGTAGAGAAGTTATGTGACCGCAGGTAGAACGGATGGGAGGGGGGAAGAAGAGCTATGCCACACGGCGGGAGGTGCTGGCAGCGTGAGCCAGGGCAGAGACAGGCCAGCTTCGTAGGCAGGGAGAAGTCACCCCATGGGGCGGAGGAAGAACAGTCCCAAGGTGGCTGAGATGCCTTTTAGCCCCGGGAATTCTCACTCACATTACCCTGTGCCTGGGAGACAAGAACTTTGACAGGAAGGAAACAAAACATGTGACTTTTCTTCCCGGATCATTTCACGCACCACTTCTTTCAAGACAGATCCCCTGGAGGCCTGGATGAGGAACGCCTGTGATTCTGACAACGCAGCAGCGCAGAAACCCCATGAAGAGATACCAAAACTGGAGCTGGCTTCCAGAGCTGGGTCAGACGCGGCCGCGTCCCAGACTCTCCCAGGCCCCTGGGCTCTGTGCTGCTGAGGCTGGCCTAACCGGGGGCTAGCCCCCCAGCTTGGGGACGCCAGGGCTGTGATGGCAGGGACAGGGCAAAAAAGCTCAGGTACCAGCCAGAGAAGAAAACAGATGTAACCGAGAGATCTGAGCACTGAAACGTGCTATCCTGGAGACAGGGCCGGGAGCGGAGCGCAGAAGCGGGTCCCTCCCAACCGACTCGTTCCGTAGAAACACCTTTTAATGGTAGGTCCCTCTCAACCTATATTTGGAAGGACTTAAGGTTTAAAATAATTCCCGAGATGGATGGATCAAAGAGTAATCATAAAGTCTGAAAGCCTCCTTTTTAGAAATCTCTTTAGCCAGGCCCACAGGAGTCAATCCAGGTCAACTGTGACTCAGGCCAGAGGCAGGGGACTGGGCATTGGCCTCGGGACGCTCTCCTCTAGGGCTACAACCTGTGTGTAGCTGCAGGGCCATTTCTTCACTGGGTACTGTCGGAAGAGTAGACGCAGCCTATAAGCCTCTCCAGGTGATGAAAAGTATTTGCAACCTGAAAAAACAACTTCAAAATACAGAGAGAAACCTGCAAAACTCAAAGCAACCAAACCTCGTCACACCTGTGCAAATCAGAGCCCCATGCGAGCTCGCCAGCTGCAGCTCATATACATGACACTTACGGGGGCAGGGGGAGCACGCTGATACACTTGACGTGATGGCCCACATCATTTCAAGGCTTGTAAGGGGCCCAGCTCGTCTGCTTCCCCCAGACCCAGGCTGCTTCCTGTTGGCCATTTCTTTTATTCACCCCCTGTAAGCTAGACTGGCCAACGCTGCTCCCTCTTTCCTCCCCTGTTCCTCTTTTCCCTCATCCCGCTGTCCTCTCCATCTCCCGGTTTCTCCTGTTTCACCCTGGCTGCCACTGTCCATCAGGACTGAACAGATGATGCCCCAGGAATCTCCACCAGTCTGGACAAGCAACTCAGCTCCCACTTCCACCCCGGCGAGGAATCTCGGCAACTGGCCCCCGCAAGGGCCAGCAGAGCCATGCCCTGCTCTCTGCGGTCCAGCCGGGCAGCAAGGGACGGACCCCAGGCTTGCCCAGGCCAGACTAGCACGGGCGGAATCTTAACTGAGTCAGGAAGCAGGAGGCAGTGTCACGTAGCATGAGGAGCACGGCCCTTGGAATCCGGCAGGCCTGGATTCACCTCCCACGTCTGCTGGGCCACTTGGGACAAATTACGTCGTCTCTTTGAATGTGTGAGTTTTCTCACATGTAAAATTACACCCATAAGCATTAAAATTGGGTATGACTTATTAAGCCCATAATGATAGCCTTCTTTACAAGGCACGGAGGGCAGCTGTGAGGCTTCAGACGGGGTAATGTGTGTGAAGTTCTCACTTTACACAACAGTAACTGCTAACACGTGTACTGAGCCTCTATACCGCATCCCAAAAATACGTGATTTTCCAGGCATTATTTCAGTGCATTCTCCCAACAACTCCATTGACAGGTCCTATTTATCGTCCCTGTAGTACTGACGACAAGACCACAGCTCAGAGACTCTACAGACCATGCCCAGGACCACAGAGAACTTGGGTTCTGATACCAGTAGGGCCAACCCCAAACCCCCCACACCCACAGCCTCCCCGACAACAGCTTTGCAAATCATGCAGTGAAGAACCCAGCACAACAGTGACCTAAAAATCAGAAAAAGAGCCTGGGTTTCAAACCAGGCTCTTCCTCTAAGTAGATGCAAGATCTTGACCAGCCCCGCTGCCATCTCAGCCAGTCCCCGTGATGAGACGCCTTTTTCCAGTTGCACAGGATTAGTCAGCTCAGACCAGGTGTAGGTCACGGGAACCAGCAGGCACTCAGTAGGCACGTGCTGGTGAGTCTCCTTTACCCTGTGCTGGGCAAGCAGCTGTCCTACCTTCCAGGCACAGGAAGCTCACTTCCTTTAGCAGCTCATTCTGGTGAGAAATGTCTTCCCTTTGCAAAGCCCAGAAGGACTTGCCTGCAACTCCATCCGACAGGGCCCATCTCCCAGCTGGTCAGGAATCCTTGCAGCACTCCACGTTGGCTGCTGAACCCCCTAAGACTTGTGTCCTTGCTCCTGCCACCCCACCTTGGTACCCTGACCACAGGAAGCAGCAGAGGAAAGCAAAGCTGTGGCTGGCTTGCACCAAGCTCTTCTGCTGCGAACTCCTTCCTGCCCCTGCTTGTCAGAGTCCCGGGCGGGGGAAGGAAGGATGCTGGAAACACTGTTGGCCACACACCCTTCCTGACACCCCTGCTGGTCCTGCCCCTCCTGCCTGGCACTTGCCCTTGGCACCAGGATCACTCTTCCCCTGTTTGTACCCCTGCCCCCCTCCTCCCGCCTCTCTCTGCCACAGACTCCCCAGTCAATCTTGCACCCATACCTTAAAAGACTCCAGGAACCCTCCATGACCACCATTTTCAAGCTTGTCCTCTTCTGGGCCGAGCCCCAGCATGGCTTGTGTGTGGGCGTGGAGCTCGTCATGCAGGTTGTCCAGGAGGGCGGCTCTCGTCCGGTCCTGGAAGGGGCGAGGGAGACTTGAGGAGCTGGCACTGAGAGCGCAGAGGTGCCCTCTCCCGTGGGCTCCAGACACCTGGCCTGAGGCCTGCTATTCAGTCCAACTGCATCCTGGCCCTGGCGCAGCCCACTCACACGTGCTGCAGTTAGCACTCCATACCTGGGCCTTGCCCTCCACTCTCACCTCTCTTCTCCTTGGGCCATCTCACCCTCCCAGGGCTCACCCGCTGACTCCCAGGCCGGCTCTCCGCCCCAAGCACCACTGCCCACTGCTTGCTCCTCTCCATCCAGATGTCCACCCAGGGCCAGGCACACTGCCTCCAGGGGGCGCCATTGCACAGACCAGGACCAGCCCTTTCAGCAACCCAGCCTTTGCAGGCCCCGCCAGGTCAGCAGGGCCTGACAGAACTCATCTCCCAGTGTTCCTGTGTCAGCCCAGAACCACCTTCTAACTCCACTTCCCACGACGCCTATAAAGAGGAGTCCACTGAGTCTGCCTGACTCCGACCCGAATCACTCATTCCCTCCTGTGCTAACAAGCTCTCATCATCTCTTGCAGGCTCCCGCAATGGCTTCTAACTGAGCACGCTTTCCACCCTCCTTCTCTTCCATCTGTCCTTCTTGGTGGAATCTTCTAACACCTGAATCAGACCCATCACTCTCCTGCCTTAGTGCTGGAGCTCCTCCTCACCTCTACCTCAAAGCCCTTCTTTATCGGACCCAGCCAATATGCCCAGCTGTCTCCCACCATTTCACTCTCTTCCCTCAGGTCACCTCGAACCCTCTGAACAACTTCATGAGCCAACCTCTGAATCTGCCAGGCCTTTGCTTCCTCTGGGAAGCATGCAGTTCCCCATGCCTGGATAACCCTTCTCACACTTTCCACACTTGCACACGTTGCAAGACTCCAGGTATCCAGGTTCAGGACTCACAGGCCACCTGCCCAAGAGGCCTCCCCTGCACACAACCTTATTCCTCGCAGGCAGCGGCAGTCGCTGTCCTGAGCCACCGCCCCCGAGCTGGCCTCCAGCGCGGTGCAGAACTGGCACAACACACCAGCCCAGTGTCTTCAGTAATGGTGCCTCCCACCAGCCTGCAGGCTCTGTGAGGGCAGAAACCTTACCCCACTTTGCCCTGTGTCCCAGAGAAGAGACCAAAGCCTGGCACACAGCAGGTGCTGACGAATGGTTCCCCAGACATGAAGTCTGGATGGCATTTCCACAGGAAGAAAGTTCCCATCTCAACAATGGCTCCAGGCTCACAGGGGTAAGGAGAAGGGTCTCCAAGAGCAGGCCCCCAAGAGAAGCCGGCTAACAGGCAGTCAAGGGAGACCTTCAGAAACTCACCTCCAGCTTTGCAAACTTGTCTGACTTGCAGCAAGCGTTCTCCGCGTTGGTGAGCTTGGTGAGCAGAAACTCCCTGAACTCCGGGCCCTGGAACAGACAAGAAGTCCTGAGATGCTCCCAGCCTTAGTTGCTGCCACATTCTCATCACAGTAACAGGTAGGCAGAGGATGGGCCTGGGAGAGCCCTGCAAGGTCCTCTGTGGACATTCGATCATTGCCAGCCAAGGCCAAGTCCACCGGCTAAGATGGAAACCGGCCCCCCACAAACCCATGTGGCATTTCCACGACAGGTGATTTTGGCCCACGGCTCCCAGGACTACAGCATGGTATAAAAACCCTTCTTGGCCTCCCTGGTGGTGCAAGATTGAGCACCGCACTGTGGGGCTTCTGCAACCACCGCAGCACAAGTTCAACACCTGGCCAGGGAGGGGACCCACATGGCCAGCAGACCTCTCCTGCCTCACCCGCTGCTCCCTTCAGCAGTGTGTTGCAGTCATTCTGCCTGTTCTGCTCCCCGCTCTGTCTCTGGTGACTCCTCTCATCGCCACCCCCCAACACACCTCTGGCCTGTACCTCAGTTCTTGTATGCATAAATAAATAAATTTTTTTAAAAACCCTTCTCTTAGCAGAAATGTACCCTGGCATCGGACACTCTGACAAGCGGCCCCGTGCTAGGCCAGGCTGGCCGCACAGGACAGGTGGGGAGAGACCCCAAGGAAGGCAGTCCCTCCCAACCTACCAAAGGTCCTCGCTGGAGTTCCCGGCCCAGTTCAGCCCCACTCCAACCACTGCCACACAGGTCTTAGACCTGGGGATGAGCTGAGGAGAGAAGAGGGTTTCCTACCTTCTGGAAAACCGGGGGGCTGGGCAGTGGTGGGCCAAAGGCAGGCACATCTTCCCTCGCCGTGACAGAGACCTGTGGGCCGGCAGGGCAGGGGTCAAGCTGAGCTGGCCCTAGGGAAGCCCACTTCCCACGGCACATCACCTCCCTTACGCCCTCCTCCCCTTCCCAGGATACAATAAAACGCTGTGGGTCAGCTGTGTCATAGTTCCTAGAAGAGGGACTGGAGGTGTGGAGCATCTGCATTCCTGGAGGTCAGAAGCAGGTTTGGCCAGATGGCTGGACAGGAGTGAGGAGCAGCTTCCACCCCTGATTCTGATGCAGCACAAGTGCCCAGGAGACATCACCTCATCACCCCAGGGACTGAGAGGCTAACCCTACAGAGACAGTGAGAAAGGCCAGCCTGTTTCACTGATGAGGAAATGCATGCCCAGAGACAAGGAGCACCCCCAAAGGCACAAAGGTGAACAGCCAGAGAGCACAGTGGGCCTGAAGCTCCCGGCCCTGCTCTGAGGCTCTTCCCACGGCACTGACTCCCCAGACCTGGCCGTGCATCAGAATCAACCCAAGTGTTTTAAAATAAATACCATGGTGGGAAACCCATGGGGGCCACAACTGATGTCAAGTAGATATAAATAAAGGAAAAAAATATATATATATATAATGAAAATATACTAACAAATACCAACTGCATGGGATCCATCCCAAACCTACTGAATCAGGCGCCTGCGGGCTCATGTGCAGGCAGCAGACCAGTGTTTGACAGCCCCAGCCCACGGCAGGGTCAGTCAGTCTGGATGACACCTGAATTCAGGGCGCCAGGGCCCAGACTGGAAATCAGAGCTGGGGGGACATCGAGGGGCTCTCCATGGGGGTCTACCAGACGCAGGACAGGCCCTACACCTCCACCTCTCCTCTCTGCATCGAGGCACCCTGGTTTCATCTGCTCCCAGTCCACGGGACTGCAGGCATCTCTGGAGACTCTGCCCTCTCCCTCCCCAGACAGCCACTGACGCGAGCTGGACCTGGCGTGCTGCCAGCCTCTCTGGCCTGTGAAATAGGGCAGATGCAGAGAGTCGGCCAGACAGGGTAAGCGGGCAGCTGGGAGGCAGGCCAAGCAAAGGCCCTGCCAGGGTTGCAGGGGAAGGGAGTCAGAGAGAGCTGGTCGATACAGCTTTCTCTCCCCAAGCTCCGGGCTGTCCACATGGCCCAAACTGCAGTGTCCAGAGACAAGAAAGGGTGTGCGTCTGACCGACATAATTTCTGGCTGGTTCCAGCTGCTGAACACAGGCCCCCAGCACCACCCACCAGGCTCGGGCGGTAAAAGTCAGGAATTCCACCCACAGAACAAGAATCCGGGGAGGGGGTGATGAGGAAGCCACTGAGAGGCTGTTGACTGCAGGCACCTGGGAAAAGGCCAGAAGCCAGGCCCTACTCTCCCCTTTTCAGTGCCAAGACCCCCCTTTCTCAGGCTTGCTTTGGAGTGGTCCGTGCTGACTGGATAAGCGGCTGCAGGCATGCTCTGAAATCTAACGAGTCTTCCAGCCAGACAAACCCACCACAGCAGCCGTGTCAGAAAGCAGGGACAGGACCCTTCCTGCGGACGCCATTCATCTTCTATTCTCACTGTGTCCTCTTTCCAACAAAGCGTGTGGGCCTTTGTTGCTCTTGCTCTCGGCGACGGTTGGATTGCTGGGCTGAAAGCAGAAGCTTCTGAACACTACCCCACCTTCCTGTTTTCTAAATTCAACAAGGACCTCCCAGCTCAGAGCAAGGCTTAAAAGGAGAAAGGCAGGTGACGCTGGGGAAGAGAATCTTCAAGATGAGAGAAAGCGGAACAAGGCTTGAGGTGTGAGTGATAAGGACGCACCAGGAGGCGGGGAAGCTCCGAGGCGCCACAGAGCCCCGTGTCCGAGTGCGGCCTGGAAGTCTTAGAAGACCTCAGAAGACACTTGAACAATGGATCTGGAGTGACAGAAAAGGGGGTACATAGACAGGAGTGCTCCCGAGGACCTGCTACTTTGCAGGGAGGGGGTACATAGACAGGAGTGCTCCCGAGGACCTGCTACTTTGCAGGGAGGGGGTACATAGACAGGAGTGCTCCCGAGGACCTGCTACTTTGCAGGAAGGGGGTACATAGACAGGAGTGCTCCCGAGGACCTGATACTTTGCAGGGAGGGGGTACATAGACAGGAGTGCTCCTGAGGACCTGCTACTTTGCAGGGAGGGGGTACATAGACAGGAGTGCTCCCAAGGACCTGCTACTTTGCAGGGAGTCAGGAGGAGAGGTAGGCGACCCCAGACAGGGAGAGGAGGAGCTCCTAGGGATGGGGACCAGTGACAGCTGGAATTTCCTCCAATCTGGCGGGATGAGGATGAAATTCATGGTGGAGAAATCATCTGATGTGATGTCTGATGCACACCGAGTTGGTGGAACCAAGTCCCCACCCGTACTGACAGCTCAGGGGAGAAGCCCACGGGCAGACTGGGCCGGGGGTCTAGCCCCGCCACTTCTGGGCCCTGTGGCCTCTGACCTTGAGTGACTTAAGCTCTCGGCCTCAATTTCCTCCCTGTCAAACAGGGCTAGAAAGGCTTGCCTGGCCAAGGCTCGTGAGAATTCGAGGAGTCTGCCGCTGAGGGCCTGGCAAGTGCCTGGCAGGCAGCATGCACCCTAAGGGGGGACTACTGCCACCTGCGTCTCACTGTCCCCCACCTGCACCTATGCAGGATACCTGAGATAACACCGAATCCCCCCAAACTGCTTCCTAATCCACCACACACACACACACTCGTTCTCAACTCCAAAGCATGTCTGGGCTAGAAGGAGCTCAAAGTTCGTCCCATCCAATTTCCTCACTTGACACATATGGAAACAGAGGCCCAGACAGAGAAGAAAATGGCCCAAGATTACACAGCGGTCAAGGCAGACCCGGACCACAACTCCAGGTTCCTGGACCAGAGCCTCCGGGTCTGCGACGATCTCGGCACATTATCACCCCAGCCGCCCACCCTCTTCTGTCCTGTGTTCATCCTCCTGGGACACTGTTCGGCCCCTGGGGAAATCCCACCCACCTTTGGCACAACCTGTAAACCTGAAGGTCGTTTCATCCCAGATCCCCCAAGGGATCTAGCCAGGTCCTCCTCAGTCTGCTTCTCCCCTGGGGTGCTGCTGGGGCATGGAGGGACAGAACTTGGAGGGTGCCTCAGAAGGTTAGTCTCCCCAACAACTCCCGCCCCTCTGGCCTCTGCCCACAGGTCTTGTCTTCTGGCCTTGGCCTCCACCTGGCAGGCTGGGTGCATTCTGGAGAAGGCCCTGCCCTTCCCACACACCTGCTGTTCACAGCTCCGAGGCCAGCGCTTTGCCCTGGACCACAGACTGAGGCCGGGAAGATGTGGTAAAGACTTCTGGCCTCAACGCTAAAGACGGGGTGGTGCTTTTGTGGATTTGTGGTTTTTCTTGGTATTTTCCTTCTCTATTAAGCTCTTCGCAAAGTGGGGAAGCCAGTTAACTGAGCTCCATTCCTGCCAGAACTAAAGGTAAACGCTTATCCACTAGAGGCTCTGACCAGCCAGCAGAGGCCAGCAGGGGCCAGCAGGGGCCAGCAGGGGCCTGCAGACAGGCCACAGGCACATGACCGCCAGGGGTCTGGGAGCCCTCCCACCACACAGCTTCACTTCAGGACCCTTCTGGCTGCTCTCTGCCTCTGCTGGCTGCTAGGGAGCCAGGTGACTGCGGGAGCAGCCCAGAGGCTGCACTGCACTCACTGCCCCTTCCTGAAGGCAGGCTCCGTGTCACCGGACGTGCCCTCCCCAGCACATCGCAGACTCTCGAGAACAAAGTTCCTTCTACCAGCCAGCCAAACAGCTGTGTCAAGTGAATGCCCATGTCTGTCAAAGCAGGGAATCCCATAGCCTTCAAGGAAATGCCCAGAGCAATTTCCAACTTTCTCCAATTTTGCAGCTAAAAACACTCAGCAACAGGGGCTTACGAACATGAACAGGCACAGGCAAAGGAACCAGCTCACCTCAACAGGAGAGGGGTGGGATTTACTTTTTGGTTCTCATATTTAGTTTGAAAATCGATGTGAATTTTGCACTTAATCTATCTGGTTTGTACTGATGTAGCAATTATATGACATTTCTTTCCCCAAAACCTTTGAGCAAGACTGCTACTTCATGAAGATGGAGCACACGGCCTCGCAAAGTGCAGAGTCAGTGCTGGCCGAAGCTACTATGCAGGGAACATTTCCAGACCTCCTGATTTCCCCTTGGCGATACAGACACATTTGCCTGTAAATCGGGGTTCCTAACATTGTGGAGCAGAGAACCCCCTGAGAATACGAACCACAGCCTCTCTCCCAGAAAACGCACAGAGGCACAGCTCAACAGTTCACACTTGTCTGCAGGAGTTCAAACTCTAACATCACTTTAAAAACCCTGCCTGAGCCTCTATCCCTGTGGTCCCAGGCCCCTAAACCACTGTGATACCAACAGTTGCCCAAGAGTTTGGGGTTGTTTCTCATGGGGAAGAAGGGGTTGGGGGCTACTGATACAGGGTCAGAAGAGGGTAGTGAGGCAGCGGAGGAAAATGGGCTTGTCTGCATTAGTGAGGACTCTAAGCCACTGGCTGGTCAAGAGGCTTAGACCCAGCTGCCCACAACCCCACCCCTTGGGCATCTTCAAGCTCAGATCATTTGCCCACAACAATTAAACCAGAGGGGTCCACCCAGCACTTAAGCAGGGGCCTTGCTCTGCACCTTCTCGCCGCCAACACTGCCGCCTTTCCTCTCTTCCTTTTGTTTCCACCCTTCTTCCTGTCCTCTTTCCTGAGACTCCGCTCCACTTTCTTCTTCTCTCTCCTCTGGCTCAGCTTTACTCCAGCAAACGGCATCGCCCCATTTCAAATAAGGGCACCAGGGCACCTCGGTCCTCAAGTCAGATCCTGTCAGATGTGGTGCTCACCCACAAGGTGACCTCAGAAGGTGCTCTCCACCAAGAGTGGCACTCCCAGGTCCAGGAACCGAGACCTGGAAAACCCATCACACCAAAGCCCAGAGCGCCACCTTGGAGAGCGGCCAGCGGAGAACTGGTGCTCCCTGGCTTTGCCGCATGCATCGAGAGTGCCGAGGCGCCTGGACCACCGCTGGGGCAGCGAGACTTTCTCCTCACCTTGTAGGACGGAGTCTCGGGGCCCGGGGTCTCCGCCTGCACCACGATGTAGGCATGCAGGAAGTTGGAGGCAATCATGTCTGGGACAAATGGCGTGTTTTCTTCTTGGAAGATGATGGCCACGATGTCATTCCCAATGTGTCTCTTCCTCTGGAGCTAAACAAAGTGTTCCATGGTTATGAGCCAGTTAGGAACATCCTGGAAACAGAATAGCTCTGTACAGGAACTTCCTCATATTCTATCTTTATACCTAAACCCTGGGACTCGGAGACCTAACTCTCCAGGGAGGTTTTGCTTCAATCTTTAGAAGTCACCAAAAAAATAAATAAAAAAATAAAGGGAGAAAATGCCCAAGCTGTGAGGAAGAGGTGAACAAACACTTCACTGAGCCCTACAGATCCACAGCCCTGACTCGGGCTCATAACAGTAAAAAGGGGAGGCCAGGTTTTGTAGAGTTTGTAACTGATCTAGGAGAGGCAAACACAGGTGAAGCCACCTAAGAACACAAAGCCACAAGCCAGCAAGTGCTGAATCAGCAGCTGCATACAAAGTGCCTGACAGTTCTGAGGACATGAGAAGACCACAGAGGCCTGGTGGTAATCTGAGAAGACTTCCTGGAAGAGAAGGCAGGGGCAGGGAGGGTTGGAATTGATGGAAATGTGGATGAGCATGGGTGAGGTGCAGATCCTGCTATCCACAGGGAGAGTACATTGTGTGGAGACACATAGGCCAAGTTGTCGGGAGCCAGAACTGCAAACAGTCCGGTTTCACCTGTCTCCCACCTCTAGGTCAGGGCACCAGGAGAACAAAAGGATTTCCATTTTAAAGGAGGCCTGGCCTAAAAT
>JAGFMF010012045.1:41869-59454 GCA_019455555.1 Galemys pyrenaicus
CTTGATCAGAATCCTTGACTTGCCTTCCTGCCCTGCGTTCCCTGTTTGTGTATTCATTCTCCTTAGGTGGTTCCCGCGCGCCCCCGTTGTAGCCCCGCAGGCCGGGGCACCAAGTGTCTTGGTGGAAGTCATGGGGACAAAGACATCCAACCCCTGATTCGGTTTCCTAAACTCTACCCAGAGCTTTCACACACAGTCTCAAGCAGCAGCGCCCACTGTGTCAGAAACCACCCCGGGCTGTTCAAGTGTTAAGGCCCTCCTAGACACCACGCGCTGGCCAGGCACTCACCTGCACATCTGTGCCTTTACCAAGCACCTGCTGCATGCAGGCCCTGTGTTTTGTATGTACTAGGCACCTGCTATATATCCAGACCATGCTGGGCTTCTACACAAACTGTCTCACTTATTCCACACACATCATTCTATTTCTTGGGAAGAGAGAATTAATATTTATTTAGTCCTTGCCAAAAGCCAAGTTCTGTGCCAAGGGGTATTTCCCACTTGCACAGGTAAGACCAAAAGAGAGCCAGGAAGGAGCAGCCCTGTGCCTGAGGCTGGGACAGGAGGGCCTGTGCGGGAAAACAGAGTGAAGGTGGAACGCTGAGCATAAACCTACTTTGATCACAAAAGGAATCCTGCTCCCATTTGTTTCTGGAACATTCAGTCGTTCTTTTAGAGCCAAGTCACAGTCTCATTTGCCAATTTCCTTTTTTCCTAAGAAGCCAGGCACTATGTTTACAAAACTACATCTTTACATCTGTGCTCCCGCCACAGTTCCTTGCTCAGAAACAAATGGGTCAGCGTGTGGACAAGGCCCACCTTCCTTTATTGTTTTCTAGAGACTGAAGAGCCACAAAGAGTAGACAGGTAAATGGTGCATGGCCATGCTGCTGGGTCCAGGGCTCAAGGAGAACACCAAGCCCACCCTGGAGATGGACCATCGTAAGCAGCAATCGAGAGGGAGAGCAAGAAAAGAGTGGACACGAGGACTCACCAGGGCTGTTTGAAGGGAAGTCTGAATTCCTAACCGTGAGCCAGTGAGAGATGAGTGTTTAAAGCTAGGAGTGTTGGGGCAGGGAAGAGTACCTCATGCAACTGCCAGTTCTACATGATTGGGGTAGGCGGTGAGGGTGGGGGGGAGGAGGGAGGGAGGGGTGACACAAAAGCATTAATGGCCTGAATAGCAAATAGCTGTTCAGCTGTTAGGTCAGAAGCCTGCCAGACTCTAGGCTGAGCCCACCATTCAGAATCTGATGCCATCCCCATGACCAGCTTCTGAGGCCAGTGGTGTTATGAGCATTTGACAGGTGAGAAAGATGAGGCCTTAGGTTAACAGGCTTGCCCACAAGTCACATACCCTGTAGGGGAGAGCTGGCTGCTAAGTGGCCATCCGCACCACCCTGATGATTGAGCTGGGCCCCTGGGCTCTGCTCTTAACCCTGCCCCTAATCCCTCAGCAAACAGTCTTAACTATGCTGGATGCAGTTCCCCATGGGGAAGAGCAGAATAGCCCTGTTTGCTCCTCCCACCTCCCCAGCAGGTGGCTGCTGGTGTGAGGCCCTGGGCAGACCACTCACAGAACCCAGAACCGGCCTGAACCAGAACACAGCTGTGCAGACTGGCCTCTTGGTTATGAAAACAGGGAGAGGGCCAAGGCCCCTCAGGTAGTTCGCCCAGAAGCAGGCTCTCACCTCACACGCCCCAGGCCTCCAGTGCCCTCCCAAACCAGGTTACCTGCTGGGCGTCTCCCTCAGTAAATGGCAGCTTTGTGGAGACGTGAAACATGATCTCCCTGTCCCGGAATATTGTGTACACTGACTCCAGCCCCGTCTGTCCGTGGATCACATCCAGGCCTCCTCGGAAGCTGTCAGCAAAACAGGGCAGGTGCCAGGGAGAGAAAAAGATGAGAGAAAGAGGTGAGGGAAAGAGATGACATGAAGTTCCCTAAGAATATGGAGTAGAACACGTGCGAAGACCCTGGATAGTTAGGGCAGAGACTGAAATTCAGGGAAAGCTGGTAGATTTCTTTTCTTAAAAATAAGTTTATTTATGCACACAAGAGCTGGGGTGCAGGCCAGAGGCGCAGGAGGTGAGAGGATTCACCAGAGACAGAGTGGGGAGCAGAACAGGCAGATTGACTGAAATATACTGCTGAGGGGAGCAGTGGGTAAGAGAGAAGAGGTCTGCTGCGTCACATGAGTTAGCTCTCTGGCTGGGGACTGAGTTTGTGCTGCAGTGGCTGTGGATGCTTCACAGTGTGGTGCTTAAGCTGGTAGATTTCTTCTGAGCAGACTAGTCCTGGCATTCTAACTATAAATCCATCATTTGAAAGACAAAGGCAGAACCTCCAATCCAAACCTCAGCTGTGTCTTCTCCACACCATAAGGTTGTGTGGGAAGAGAGGTCACCCATTTACAAACCCAGGCAAGCGCTGTGCCAGTGGCCCCCTAGGCTGGACACGAGCCTTTGCTCTCTGCAAGGCCACGTCCAAGTCCTCAGCCCAGAGCCAGGACAAGCAGCCATCCTGCTGGATGGTGATGAGTCCCACAGAAGCATGTGTTGTCAGCCAGAAGAGGTGACAGATGTTTACTTCTACTAGTCCCCAAGACAGAGACCCATCTGGAAGTATCCAAGCAGGTCTCTTTCCTATCTCCAAACAGGAGAGAAAAGTTCTAAGAGAACTAACTAGGTGGGCTTGTGGGAGCTGCTGCCCCTTCCTCCTTCACAGAAATGTGGCTGCTAGTCTTGAGTCATACTCTTCAGTGGGGGGTAGAGGATGCAGGTTCCTTTAAGAAAATGAAATAACACAGACCCTGGTCATCAGTTCCCCTTCTCCACCCCGCCCCCAGCTAGGTGATACAAGCCAGAAAATGTGCAGAAAGACCAGGCCAGGGGTCAGGCACTCAGGTTCTTGACCTGCTTCTGCCACTAAGCCATGGCCTGATCTTAGGGAAGTCACAAAATTTCTGTAGGTCTCAATTTCCTTTCTCTCTAAAATAAAGGGGTAGGATTACATGACCTCTGGGTCCTTCCTGGTTTCAAAGACTTCATTTCCTCTACTCTAAAACACATTTTTTTTTACACGGTAACATCTCTGAGATCAGGCTGCTCTTGTAACATGTTATCGTAGAGTAAGGCCAGCTGGCATCGACCACAACCACCACCAATGCTTATTCCGAGCAAGGAAGGCCTGCGTTCAGTGCTTCTCGTGCATTAGCTATTCCGATGCCCAACAACCTTGGGGGGCTAGTACTGCCTTCAACTCCCTTTTCATAGATGAGGAAACTGAGACTTGCAGAGTCATAGAGCTAAAAGATGGCAGAGGTGGGATTTTAACCTCTGAGTAACTGACCCCAGACAGAAGTGGTGGCTATGAAGGGAGAAGAAGACAGGAAGAGGGGGGAAAAGAGATACGGAGAAGCATGCACCCCCACTACACACCAGGCACGGAGCTAGGTGCTTTCCACACGTGAGGAAAGCGTGTTGATTGGCTGCCAGCGTGGGAAACTGGGGGCTCCACCGTATGCCAGTCGCAAAGCACAGAACAGGCTGGCAGGTCTGAAGGCCCTTCCCAAATCAAAGGCCAGAGTCTTCCAAACAGTAGCCCAGATATTCTTTCTGTCTAACCATAGACTGTTGCAGAGATTCCTGCCAGAGGAACTTTTTATATCAACTCTTAATTATTCATTCTTTTTGTGTATTATCTAAAAAATTGCACAGGGTTCTTTTTCCTAAATACTTGCCAGGTGAGTGATATGGAAGGTGAAGTTATTTCATTCTCAGTCTGAACCTAATGGAATTTGGGTGGAAAATCTAAGCTAGAGCAATTTCATCATTGTGCATCGTAAGGTCAGACGTCAATGCCTTTCAAGTAACCTGCCACTCGAAGTTATCCCTGGCACCACTGTTTCCTTAGTAGTGCAGGTACATGGGTGTGAAAAATAATCCCCATGCTCTTTATGTGTGTGTGCTTAACTCTATCATGCTCCCCCTGAAATTCAGTTGTCTGCCCCCTCATTGTTGTAGGACCTCATCAATGGGCATGACCCATCATTTGGCTAAAACTGACCCTTTGAAGTCCTGCAGTGTGATCGTGTCCCCCAGCAGATCCAAGAACTCCTTGAAAGCTGGGCTTTCCTCGTTGTTCCCAAACAGTTCCTCCTCCAGGGTCTGAAAGAGAAACAGGAACAGGGGCAGGAGTTAGAAAAGGCCTTCTTTCTCCCCATCCCCCAACACATCTGTCCGCAAATAGAGGAAGGACTGAGTGAGGTCCATTTAACAGAGCTAGATTTGGGAGGCTGGTTAGTAAGGATTTCAAATTTAAGCAAAACATTTTGTTCCCTACAAAAAGCGAAGTTGAAGCAAAGAGTCCTTAGACTTGATACCAAGACAACCCATAAATGAAAAGTTAATAGTTGAAATTCTGACAAAGGATTGCATGTAGAGTATGAAAAGAACTTTGAAAACTCAATAGTAAATAAAATGAGATGCCTCTTCACACCAACTGGGGTAAGTATAATCAAAAAGAAAGGTAGCTAGTCTTAATGAGATGTGGAGAAATCAGCACTTTCATCCCATACACTGCATGAGAACGCAAAACAGTATAGTCACTTAGGAAAACAGTCTGGAAGTTCTTCAAAAACAATGAGTTAGTTACCATGTGACCCAGCAATTTACTCCTAAGTATATACCCAAGAGAAATGAAAACAAATGTCCACCCAGAAAGGTGTGCACAAATGCTCAAGCACCATTATTCATGACAGCCCTAAAGTGGAAACAACTGAAATGACCATCAACTGACAGATGTATAAACACAATAAAGTATAAACAAACAATGGAATATTATGCAGTCATAAAAAATGACAGACTGACTCACAGGTGAATCTTGAAAGCATTATGCTAAGTGAAAGAAACTACACAGAAAAGAACACATATTAAGATTCCTTTTATAGGAATTTCCAGAACAAGCAAATCCATAGAAAAAGAAACTAGATTTGTAGTTGACAACTGCTAGAGAGATCAGGAAGTGACAAGTGACTCAGGAAGGACAAGAGAACAGGAAGGACAAATGACTGCTAATGAGTAAGAAGTTTCTTTGTGGGTAGGGGCTGATGAAATTGCCCGAAGTTAGATAATGGTGACAACTGCACAACTCTGTAAATATACCAAAAGTCATACAATTTTACACATTATTTAAGTGGAACTCACATACCATTGTGAAATGTATGGTGTGTGAATTATATTTCAATAAAGCTGTTATTAAAAAAATTAAAAACTTAAAAAGAAAATCCAATTAAAAAATGGTCAAAAGACATGAACAGTCATTCACCCAAGAGGATATACAGATGGCAAATAAGCACATGAAAAAATGTTCAACATCATTAGCCATTAGAGAAATGCAAATTAAAACCATAATGAGGTTATCACTACACATCTGTCAGAATGACTAAAATGAAAAAATAGTGACAATGCCAAATGCTGGGAACCATGTGGAGAAAATGGGTCACTCACATACCGCTGGTAGGAATGTAAAATGGAAAAACCACTCTGGAAAATAGCTTGGCAGCAGGTTCTAAACATGTAATTACCATATAATCCAGCAATTGTACTCCTACACATTTATCCCAGAAAAATGAGAACTTATATTCACACAAAAACCTGTACACAAATGGTCATAGCAGCTTTATTCATAATAGCCCCAAACTGGGCAACGACCTAGATGCCCTTCACTGGGTGATGGTTAAACAGACTGTGGTACATCCAAACCATGGACTACTACTTGGCAATGAAAAAGAATGAATTATTGATATACTCAAAAACTTGGGTGAGTCCTGATGAGTGGAAAAAATCAATCCCTAAATTAAATATACTCTATGGTTGCATTTTATGGCATTTTTAAGTGACAAAGTTTTAGAAACTGGAGAATGCAGTAGTGACAGGAGTGCCAAAAAAGAACTTGGAGGCAGACGGAGGTCAGCACAGCTATAAAAGGGCAACTTGGCAACCCTTTGTTGAGGGGATTCTTCTGTATCTTGACAGTGAGACCTTCACATGAGTGAAATTATATAATCCGTGGATTATATCCATATCACCATCCTGACTGTGATACTGTGCCATAATTTCTTAAGACATTACTACCAGGGGTAGCTGGGCAAAGAGTACACAAGATCACTCTGTATTAGTTCTTTCGACTGCATATAAATCTACAAAGATCTGAAAATAAAAATTGAATAATTTTTTTAAAGATTTATTTATTTATGCACACAAGAGCTGAGGTATAGGCCAGAGGTGTGGGCGGTGAGAGGATCCACCAGAGACAGAGTGGGGAGCAGAACAAGCAGGTCTACTATAATACACTGCTGAGGGGAGCGGCAGGCACAGAAGGAGAGGTCCGCTATGCCATGTGGGTCCCCTCCCTGGCCGGCAGCAGGGATCGAACTCGTGCTGCAGTGGCTGTGGTCTGCTTCATAGTGCGTTGCTTAACCCACTGCACCACCAGGGAGGCCCCTGAATAATTTTTTTTAAAAAATAGAAAGGAAAACTGAAAACAGTAGTAAGCGCTGTGATTTAACAGCCTTAAAACACTGAGTGTTCTTGCCTGGTAAGCAGGTCTGCTGGCAGGCTCTGCAAACAGCTGACATCCATGGAGATGAAAAGGAAAGACTCTAGATGTCACAAAGATACTCCAGTCTACCCAGTCACCTCAGAAAGAAACTCTCTAATAGGTGATTCTTTAACACCTCCTAAATGCTCTATATTATAAAAAAGAATAGAACTCAGGTTCCAAGCTTTCAATAAGCAACAGAATCTAGATTTCAATAACTTTTTTATAGCATTGGGTGATGGTTAAACAGACTACGGTACATCCAAACCATGGAATACTACTTGGTAATAAAAAAAAAATGAGTTAGAATTACCTTTGTTTCATGCAAGCAGCATTGATTTTCCAGTATTGATATAAAGGTTTCTTTAAAAACAAATGCATTTACGTGAAACATTTTTTTCAAAGACAATAACAAAGAGTAGAGTGGTGATAAAAATTCCAGTAATAGAATATGGTAGAACAAACAATGGTACAATTCTCAGTAAGGTTTATGAACATGTGAAGTTTGGGAAACACCACTCTCTAGCAGGGGTCAGTGAACTATAGTCTCAGGGCCCAGTCTAGCCGGCTGCCTGTTTTTATAAATAAAGTTTTATTGGAACACAACAAGGCCAATTCACATATTGTCTGTGGCTGCTTTTACATTATAGAGGTAGGGCTCAATGGTTGCCCCAGAGACAATATTACCCTCCAAACCTGAAATATTTACTATCTCATCCTTTATAGAGAAAGCATGACGTGAAGGCATCACAACCCAGCGTCCTGTCTGTCCCAAGTCATGTGGCCAGAGTGTGGGAGAATAGCTGCTTCCAGGCACCCCAATCTAGTGGGGATACAGGCCAACCTGTGGGTGTGCACCTGTCTTCAAGACTCATACTCAGCATTGTCCTTACATTTATACTGGACTTGAGCTTGACCGTGCACTCAAGGAGGGGGTCTACATCATCACTCTATCCCCACAGCGCTTAGCACAGTGCCTGGCAAAAAGAAGAGTTAAATGGGACTTATTTATAAGATAAGACCAGCATAGTAGGGCTTTCATGCAACAAATGTTCACATTAAAATGGGCACTAACTGTAGCTTTGCTAAACAATGTGCCAAGGTTTTGAAAAAAAAAAAACAAAAAAAGATTTTTATCTCCCTGTGCACCCCCACCTCCGCAGCATCAGGTACATAACCATGACCACACAGATTCCTTCTCAGAGGTGGATGGCTAATGTTCAGTAATTATAACTTTGCTGGAACATTGGACTGTAATCACCTTATGAGATCTGTTTTGGTAAATTTCACAAGCAAAGAACTTTAATTAGGGGAGTCACATTAGCAGAGCTATACAAAATAAAAATGCAATATGTGAAAATAATTAGAGTGGCTACCTGAATAATCTCCCTCAAATTATAAGATTCATCCTGTTGGTCTTTCAGCTCCTAAACTCTTGACTTAATTAGAGTGTTTTTAGTGAACACATGTCTCTTGTGGGCTAACATCTTCAGAGAAGGAATCAGTTATCATCTAGCTGAGAAAAACACTGTCATACACACAAAAAAAATAAAAACACATGGGCCTCCCTGGTGGCACAGTGGGTCGAGCAGCACACTATGAAGCAAACCACAGCCACTGCAGTATGAGTTCGATCCCTGCCACCGACCAGGGAGGGGACCCACATGGCACAGCAGACCTCTCCTGCCTCACCCACTACTCCCCTCAGCAGTGTGTTTCGGTCTGTCTGCCTGTTCTGCTCCACACTCTGGTGAACCCTCTCACCTCCCTGGACTCTGGCCTGTACCCCAGATCTTGTATGTATAAATAAATAAATCTTTAAAATAAATAAAAACACAGATAATATTGGAAGATGCAATCAACCTATCATCAGCAAGGCCAAAATCTTTATTCATTCATTAATAGCACAGATAACATAATGAAAAATTATGATTGTACTTATATCAAGTCAGTAGGGTAGACTCTTGGAAGATACAAAGATGAAATGGGTGTGGAACCTTCTTTCATACAACCTAGGTGAGGAAATATCAGTGTGTTCAGCAGGATGTTAGTAAATTTTCATGGTAGGAAAGATGAGAAGTTTATGGTGAGATAAGTATGGGAAATATTGAGTTCAACTAAGTTATAAAGAGCTCTTAACTGGTGGGGGTTTTAAGCCTTTAAAATGTTCCCGCACTGGGGCCTCCCTGGTGGCTCAGTGGGTTAAGCAACGCACTATGAAGCAAACTGCACCCACTGCAGCACGAGTTCAATCCTGCCTCTAGCCGGGTAGGGGACCCACATGGTGAGGCAGACCTCTCTTGCCTTGCCCACTGCTCCCCTGGGCAGTGTGTTTCTGTCCAACCAACCGTTCTGCTCCCCACTCTGTCTCTGGTGAATCCTCTCATCCCCCACACCTCTGACCTGTACCCCAGTGCTTGTAGGCCCAAATAAATAAATCTTTAAAAAATAAATAAATAAAACGTTCCCGCACAAATGACCCCTCTCCTCCTCTTCTGCTCAGAGTGCCCCGGACCAGTGTCCTATGGAATACTTTTTTGAAAACGTTATTCTGGACAATTCACTCCAAACAGCATGGAACTGCTACAAGGGACGGAGTAGGGAGAGCAGTGGTAAAATGAGAATTTCTTTTAACCACCAGCTCTCCAAAGGGGAGAAATAGCAGCCTTGGTGTTGGCCAGCTTCCAGAGTATAAATATTTCCACCAAGGCTGGTTTAAGCTACTAATATGACATCTCTGAACAGAACTGGGAAGAGATGCACACAGCTGAAGTTTGTTTGGGTTTTTTGGGGGTGGGGGTGCTATTCCCAGCTAGGAGAACGGCGGATAAGGAGAGAGCAGCTCGTGCTAATCCACTTGCCTCTATCCAGTCAGATTTTCCTTATGGCCAACAGTCCATAGTTGAGGTGGCCAAGAAAATTAGAATTTGCTCTATGAAAAGTTGAATTACTATTGAAAGAATTGCAGGTTCTTTTGTAAGGACAGTCTACCTTGAAGATACCACCATCTCCAACCAAATTTATACCTGGAAGGTGATCGTTATATTCAGAATGTTTAAAACCCTAGTACAGGGTTCTTGTGCTTGGGCGAGGAAATCAAGATATGGTGCTCAATGAAGAAAATCAAGATATGGTTCTTACCTGCCTGGCTTTTTGATAAATGACCCCAAATTTGAATGTGTTGTTGACATCATGCTCGTCATAGGACACGATCATTTGGGAGGCCTGAGAAAAGTGAGAAGAATCAATCGGATTGTTTACTTACTAGGAGGCCAGCGAGGAAGCAAGTGGAAGAAGGGGGGGGGGTACCCATTTCAGGGAGGAATGTGCCCCGGGACGTGAAATGTGCCTCCCACTCTGGTGGAGAAGGAGAAAGGGTGAGGTCAGAAGCAGATGGTAGGCTGGCTCTCCAAAGGCCTCAGCTAGTTCCCAGCGCCTGGGCTTCTTCCAGCAGACAGCAAACCTCTGTTCCCATCCAGACAGGAGGTCCAGCAGGACTCGGGAAACTGATTGTACCCCAGCGTTCTATTTGCAGTGTAAAACTGGCCCATGAGGGCCCCATGGCACCAGCTCTCACTGCCCCTCTGATGAGCAGCTCAGACACGCCTCAGAGATGGTGTGGCTTGGCTGCAGACCACAAGAAAGCCAGTACGATCGTAAAGTGAGTCACAGGAGTGTTTTGGCTTCCCAGCACACATACAACGTATATTTACACTACACCATAGTCTAAAGTGTACCACAGTACTATGTCCCAAAACATATTGCTAAAATGTGGAAAATAAAGTGAGCACAGGCTGTTGGAAAACACGGTACCAGAAACTCGCTCAGCTCAGGGCCACAAACCTTCAACAGGTCAAAGCACCTGCAACGTGCAATGAAACAAGGTTCACCTGTTTGGTTATGAGCATTGCTCTGCTGAGACTTCAGTCCCATCTATAGGATGAGAGGCCTCGAAGCAGCCTCCACCCTGAGGAACACACCCTAATATGACATGCAAAAGGGTCACACCCTAATATGACAGGAAAAACCCTGACCACAGATGCTACTTTCCTACTGTGTTTCCATGAGTTGGTGAAACACTAAAACTCTTCTTTTTTAATTACTTTTTTTCTTTATTTATATATATTTGACATCAATTATAGTCCCCATGGAATTCCCATCATCAAAACTGCTTTTGAATCCACTGCTGTGACCTAGGTAGATCTGAACAAGCCACTTAATCCCTCTGGGCCTCCTTCCTCTTCTGTGCCATGGACACGTGTGGTTGGGAAAACTCAGATCAGGCACACAAAGTGCTACGCACAGAGCAGTGGTGCCCACCTAACCGTCCAGGGAGATCAGAGCCCACCAGCCTCTTGAGTGCTCTTGGGGCATCCCCTGCAATAAAAAGGAAAGACTTGGCCCTGCGTTATGTGAGGAGACGAGCAAGCCAGGCATGACTTGTTGGTGGACTCTGTGGTCCCCCCTGGGTCACGCCCACTGTGTAGCTGCGGGGCTCCTGGCTGGAGATGTCCCCGCAATAGGGCTGCTGCCCCATCCCAGAGGGAGCCCCCGACTCCGTTTGGGATGAGTCAAAGGGGCAGAACAGCTGCCTGCCAGGGAGGAGGCACCCAGCCATGAAGACCATCCAAGGAACATTCCAAACTCTGCAAATTTTAAAAACATACACACAGATCTCAGCCAGATTAACATCCTAGCTGGACCGAGCAATCCTGCAGATATAGAAAACATGGACATGCAGCTGCTCTTCTATTTTATCACCAGAACCAGAGGCTTTCCAAGTTAGCACGATGCAAATGAGTGCCACTAGGCCCTCTCAGAGCATGGGATTTGACAACAAAAATTGCCAAACTTGAAGCTAGGCCTTTACGATGGGTTTTAGTGCTTGGTTAAAACTCACCATTTCAACTTTAATTATAAAGGGGAGGGGAGTCTGATAGAAAATGTCCCTGGGGTGCAGCAGATTACTGGTAAGTGTGCACAGACACTCAGAGGAGTAAAAAGAGATGTCTGAAAGAAGGGTTCTGGCGCTCTCTGTGCAGGAAGGGACCCTGCCATTAGCTCAGCCACTACATGTGGACAGATGTGATGTGCACTTGAACACCCAGAGGGCTCTAGATGTCCCAGCTGGGAAAGGGCTCTCTTCCCACCTGGTGAGTCCTGCCCATCACATGGGCTCAGGGCAGGCATGGACCAGCTCCAGCAAGCCCCAGCGCCACAGCGATGGCTCAGAAGCTCAGGAACACGCCCTCCGCCTCTCTCCAGGCCCTGCTGGCTCATAAGAAGCAGTCCGTGCCCTGGGTCCCCTCCTGCCGTCAATTTAAAGCAATTCACCCTGCACACTGGAGTTGTTCTTGAGTGGGTTCCCTGGTTTGTTTCGTTACTATTGATTCATCCCCTACAACAGAACTGGGACCAAGATCAGGCCAATCCTGAGAATCCGGTCACAGAGAGCCAGCCAACTAATGCCCAGCAGAGGCTTGTAAGGCCTCGGCCCTGCAGTAACACTGGCCATGGGGAGCCACAGTCTGGCCTCTTATTTCTTGGTGGGGTTTTGCCTTCTACCCTTTCCCCCTCCATGATGGCTGACCAGATCTGCACCAGTCCCCCAGCTATAGGTAGAACCACTCACCACCCCAGCACTGGCCTCAGGGAGTACAAGCAGCCCACACCGCCACACCCCTGCCACCTCTACAATAGCTGGGGACCAGTCAGGTGGGCAGGGACCCAGGCAGGGCAAGGATGTATTCCCAGTGGACCAATGTGTCAAGAGGTGAGCACAGAGAACTTCCCATAGAACCGCAGGTGCACAAATCAGTCCTGAGCTGCAGGTGGGGGTGGAGGAGGGGGATAACGGTTCTCACCTTGGGGTACAGGACAGGGTTGAACTTCAGTCCCACTGCATCATCACAGAAAGCCTGTTGGGGGACAGAGAAACAGAGTTCAGGGGCCATGGACGTGGAGCACATCTGAACTCCTTACCAGGAGTGAGCACATTGGGGCGCAAGACGTACAGGATAAGGGGGCAGGGGGCGGGGGCGAATCCTGACCCTGTGGCTCACTGACATGTGGCCGGAAAGTCAATCGACCCTTCGGAGGCTTCCTGATGAAGCCAGACCGATGAAGGTGTTCTGCACAGTTCTGCCTGACCTCCACTCCCAGAGTGGGGTCTAAACCAAGCTCCCAGTGCCCCAGAGTGGTGACATGGGCCCCACCAGCAGTTGATGGCACTTCACTGAGGGGTCCCCAATCTCATGGCCATCCCCACCCCATCCTCCCACAGCCTTCTCCATCCCCTGCCCTGTTGTTCCATTTCTCGACTCTTGAACTAGCTGTGAACTCGGGGGCGGAGACCATACATTTTACTGTTCCTGGAGCAGCCTCAGCAGAAAGGATGAGGTGAGGAGGCTGGAGACGAGATGGGGGTGTCTGCCAAAACCCCCCCTCACTCCATCTATGCAGTCAAGGGTGAAGGGATACAATGGCCTTCCCCTGTCTCCAGGCAGAGCCCACCCAGGACAAGCCTGCACCAACCCTTCTTTAAGGGGTGAGTATTCTCCTTTATCGAGATAACATTGGTTTATAACGGTAGGTTTTTACCTTTGCAATCTGAGGGACGCTGGGCAACTTGCTCAGTCCAGCCAAAGGGATCCGCTCGTGCACCGTCTTCAGTCTGGACCTGCACACACAGATGGCCGTGAGAAAAGAGGGTCCATGAGAAACGGGGTCAGCGAGGAAGGTGCTGAGATGTCATCTGCTCAGGTCTCCTGGGGTCAGACCTGCCTCATTTCACCCAACCTGTGTGCTGCACCCCCACGCAAAGGTGGGAAAGTGGAATCCTAGCTGAGTACCTCTTAGGATATGGGTATTTAAAGGCCCTGCCTGGTAAAAGTGCCTGCATTTCAAATGTAGGAAATGCAAAGAGCTACCTTCCACTTCACCATTATTTTTTGGTTTGTTTGGGGATTTTTTGTGCGTTCTTCCAAAGAATTGGGCACAGTTTCTGGATAAACTTGGGTTCACATATGCAATAAAACCTTTACGAAAAGAAAATCTAATATCTAAAATCCAGATTTATTTGAAATATAAATAGAGTGAAAGTTGCTTTATAAAGGGATTCACCCTAAGATTCTAAATTTAGCCTGTTCCCCTGATTCATTTAGCACATTATGAAATTGTTGAATTTTACTGAATGCTTTTCTGCTTCTGATGAGATAATCGTATGGTTTTTAATCGGTTAACCTGGTGGATAACATTTCTGTTGTGCCGTCTCTTCTTTCCATGGATAAAACTCTGCTTGCTTACCATGTATTATTTTTTAATATCCTGCTGCATTTGTTCATATTTTATTTGGAACTTCACACCTATGTTTAATAACAATACTGACCTATTTTTTTTTTCTTGTACCTCCCTTGCCAGGCTTTGATATCAAGGTGTTATTCTAGCTCACAAATTGCCAGGGAGTCTTCATCCTTGGAAACTGTTTGTAGAACATGGACATTTTTTGTCCTCTATAAAGGTTGTGTATCCTCTGAAAGTCACCTGCAAAATCCGTGAGCCTGCTTTTTGTGGGAGGATATTTTTGGCCACCAAGTCAGTTCTTCAGTGATCTTCAGTGACTGGTGTTTAAGTTTTCTACTTCAGATTAGATCAAATTGGTTAATTTGTTTTTCTACAAAATCATTCAGCAAATGCATACAAAATTGCTTTTGTATCTGAGGATTTCATCTGTATTTGTAGTTGAGTCCCTTTCCCTATTACTCTAACACTATCTGTATCTTTTCTGTTTTCCTCAATTAGTCTTAACTGGAAGTTTATCTATTTTATTAATTTTTTAAAGATTTATTTCTTTGTTTATTTATGCATAGAAGAACTGGGGTGGAGGCCACAGGTGTGGAGGGGTTTGGGGGGTGAGAGGAGTCAGCAGGGACAGAGTAGGGAGCAGAACAGGTGGATATGCTCAAATACACTGCTGAGGGGAGCAGTGGGCCAGGCAGGAGAGGTCTGCTGAGCCATGTGGGTCCCCTCCCTGGCCGGGATCAAACTCAGGCCATAGTGGTGATAGTGCTGACACTTAATCCCTAGGCCACCAGGGAGACTCCTGTTTTATTTACTTTTTTCAAAGAGATAGCTTCTGCTTTTGCTGATTGTCTCCACTCTTTTTTACTTTTTCTTTCTATTTCACTAGTTTGTTCTTGTCTTTATTTCTTTCCATTTTCCTTGGTTTTTTTTTTTTTTCCTAACTTCTTGACCTGCATGCTTATTCATTTAATCTTTCTTCTTTTTTAATGAATGCATTTAAAACTATACATCTTTTTCTAAGTACCACTTTAACTGCATCCCACACATTGATAGGTAGTATTTTCATTGTCATATAATTCTAAATATTTTGTCAGTTCTTCTGTGATTTCCCCTTTAGCCCATGAGCTATTTAACTTTTTTTTTAACTTTCCAAATGCATGAGTCTTTGCCTTCAGTACTTTAATATTTGATTTTTAATTTAATTACCTTATATACAAGGAACATAATCTACATGATATTATTTCAAATCTGTTGAATACATTAACTTAAAATTTCATGTTACATGTGGGCCTGAAAAGAACATTTTTTCCCCCTGCTGCTAATTGGAAGAGTATATTACAAGATTAAATTTGAAAATTGTACTGTTCAAATCTTCTATATGCTCACAATTTTTTCCTCACTTGGTTCATCAATTTCTGAGAAATGTTGTAAACTCTCCCACTGTAATTTATAAATCACACAAATTTTTAAATCTCCCACTAGGATTTGTCTACCTTTATGTTCCTGTAAGTTTTTGCCTTCTTAAGTTCAAGATTGCACTAAGTATACAAGAACATGACTGTTCGATGTTCTGGGTAGACTGTCCTCTTTATCATCATGTGAGCCAAGGAACCTGAGGGGCATCTTTCCCTGCCTGTATTCTGAACAAATTCAGAAACAAAATTAAAAAAGAATAAGGCAATCAGAGTCTAAAACTTCCTTACTAATTAAGGCCAAAAGCAAGCACATAGTTTAGTGTGAAGATAAAACCACCTTCTAGGGCCTCCCTGGTGGCGCAGTGGGTTGAGCAACCCACTGTGAGGCAAACTGCAGCCACTGCAGCACGAGTTCGATCCCTGCTGCCGGCCAGGGAGGGGACCCACATGGTGCAGCAGACCTCTCCTGCCTCACCAGCTGCTCCCCTCAGCAGTGTGGTTCAGTCAGTCTGCCTGTTCTGCTCCCCACTCTGTCTGGCAATTCCTCTCACCTCCCACCACTCTGCCTTGTACCCCAGCTCTTGTATGCATAAATAAATAAATCTTTTTTAAAAAAATAAAACCACCTTCTAGCTCCCCTTGACTCCACTAACGCTTTTTACTGAAATTCTACTATGTTATTAATGTTGCTACATTACCTGCCTTAGATATTCCCAGGTCTTTATTTTAAAATCTTTTTTTTTTTTAGATTTATTTATGCATACAAGAGCTGGGGTATAAGTCAGAGTCATGGGAGGTGAGAGGATTCACCAGAGACAGAGCAGGGTGCAGAACAGGCAGATCAACTGAAATACACTGCTGAGGGGAGCAGTGGGTGAGGCAGGAGAGGTCCGCTGTGCCATGTGGGTCCCCTCTCTGGCCGGGATTGAACTGGCACTGCTGTGCAGCGGACGCTTCACAGTGCGGTGTTCAACCTGCTGTGCCACCAGGCCCTATTTTAAATCTTTAAGACAAATTCTGAGGACTCCTAATCCATTATCCAAATGTATTATCTCCTTTCTCATATACTTGGTACCTCTATCTGTGCTATGTTCTAGATTAATTGCTCAAGACTATTTCCATTCATAAGTTCACTCTTTGAACAGAATAGATTAGATTTTATCCTGATGCACTGTTTTCTTATGTCAACAGCTATTATTTTTATTTCCAGCAATTCCAACTGTTACCCTTTTATACTCATGTGTATTCATCCCTGACTCATTTCTAACCATTCCTTCTATCATAATTATCCCTTTTCTAGATGCTATTTATTCTTTATCTTTTTAGGATTTTAAATATGCTTACTTTTAAGTCATTTTGAAAGTGTACCTTTATTTGCATTTCATCAGCAATAAATCCATCTCTTCCTCATCGATGTTTTGGATTATCTTCCTTGTCAATTTCTCCAGGCATTTTGAAATTTACTACCCACTTTTCTCCATCCTTAGTATGAGACACCCTGATTTAATCCCCACAAGGACTATCGGTTTACACACTCTGGGGACACCATCCACATAACATCACATCTGGATGGTCACTGTGACAATCATCACACTCCTCTGACTCACCGTCCTTCCCCTGCCCTTGCCTCCCTTCCAAACCATTCTCCCTACTCTCGCAAGAGAGAAGCTTCCCAGTGCAATCTGATCAGGGCCTTCACCTTCCGTGGCTCTTCTAGTGCTCATAAGAGAAGCTCAAACTTCCTAGACATAGTCCACACATGACCCAGCTTTTTTTGTTCCTGTTTGAAACATTCACTTACTGATTTTTTTTTCACTAGTTGTTCACCAAACATCCATTCTCACAATGCACGTGTACTTTATGGGAAAAGAGAAGCAGAAAAAAGAGGAACATGGATGTATGGCAGTTTCATTACAAACCCAGGAGTTCACCTGCTGACCCCTTTACTTGGAAAAAAAAAGGAAAGCAAGAAGAAAAATTTAAATCTAAATACTGATTTAACCTTTTCCTCCCTCCCCAGAATGACCTCTCAAGCTTACACGCACTCACTAGCACACACATTCAGACACTTTCAAGCTTTCTTGACCTTCTTTCAGTTCTCCCATAGCCTCTATCCTGGGTCCACTCTCAGTAGTCTATAATAATCCATAAGAAGAAGAGAGGTGGGGCCTCCCCTGGTGGCGCAGTGGGTTAAGCAACGCACTACGAAGCAAACCGCAGCCACTGCAGCACGAGTTCGATCCCTGCTGCCAGCCAGGGAGGGG
>JAGFMF010012045.1:59504-77694 GCA_019455555.1 Galemys pyrenaicus
CTCCCCGCTCTCTGTGGTGAATCCTCTCACCCCCCCACACCTCTGGTCTGTGCCCCAGTGCTTGTATGCATAAATAAATAAATCTTAAAAAAAAAAAAAAAGAAGAAGAAGAGAGGTGAAAAAAGGACCAGGAATATGAATATCTAACACATATTGAATGCTTTCCACAGCCAGGTCACAAGGTAAGAGTTTACTCCTCACACTATCCCCACTCTCAGAGAAAGTCTGGCACATACTAAGCCTTAAACAAACACTGAATGAATGAATAAATAAATCTGCTGATATTGGCCATTTCTGTACTCCTAAAGTAACTTTTCCTCAGCTGTAGTGAATTATTCTGTTAATAGACTCCTTGGATTTGAGTTGCTGGGACTAGTATTTGGTTTAGAATCTCATACGGGGGCCTCCCTGGTGGTGCAAGGGGTTAAGGCGCAGCACTAAGAAACTATCAGCAGCCACTGCAGCATGAGTTCGGTCCCCAGCCAGGGAGAGGACCCACATGGCATAGCAGGCCTCTCCTGTTTCACCTGCTGCTCCCCTCAGCAGTGTATTTCAGTAGATCCGCCTGTTCCACTCCTCACTCTGTCTCTGGTGAATTCTCTCACCTCTTGCCCCATACCTCTGGCCTGTATCCCAGCTCTTGTATGCATAAATAAGTAAATCTTAAAACAAATTCATGCGTCTATAGTCATAAGGAATCTTCACCTCTATTTTTTCTTTTTTTAAATTTCACTTGTCTAATATTTTTCATGAGAATCTTTTAACCATTGTTGAATTAATTGGGAAACTTTACATTTTTTTTCCTCTTGAACAGTTCAAACAGCATGAAATCTGTTCCTTAAAAGTTAAAAATAACTACCTGCCAACCATCTAGATATAGAAACTTTTGGAGAAAGAATTATTGAAGAACTTTTCCAATGTATTTCTTAGTCAATGATCAGTTCAGGTTTTCCCCCTCAGGTTAAATTACATCAAACAATTCATACTTTCCTAGAAAGGCAGCTGTTTCAAGTAAAATGTCCAATTTAATAGCATGGGTTGAATATTACATTAGTAATTGTTTAATTTTCTTCACATCTGTTGGTTAAGTGCCTCTTTTATACCTAATTTTGCGTATCATTATTTTCTTTTTATCTCTATTTGATTGGATAGTTACCTATTTTGACACTTTTGTTTCTCTAAAAGTAGTCTAGATTTATCAAGTCTCACATTTATTTCTAATTTATATCAGCTTTAATCTTTGTTGATCCCTCTCTCTCACTCTTTGTAGGAATAATATGGATGATAATAGCAATTACCATGTTGAATATCTACTATCTATCAGGCAGTCTCTGGTACATAGTAATAAATGCGCCATAAGTATAAGGTAGATAAAAATCATACATGTCACAGATGAAGATAACTGAGGTACAGAAATGTTACTGACAATAACATACAAATATTATTTTTCTTATTTAATAAAAAACCACAAATGCCAATGAATTTTCTCCTAAGAACAAATTTGGACACAATCCATAAGTTTTATATACATCATGTTATTTTTTATAAGCATTCTATCACTTCAGCTTTCATTTCCTCTTTGGTTCAAATATTGCTCATGAAAATGTTAGGTTATTTCTATGTGGTTAGTGGGTTTTTTAAACATTAATTGCTATTCCTAGTTTGTCAATAATAAACAAATATATGTGGCAAAATGTTTGCCTTTTGAAATTTATTTAATTTACTCTGTGCTCAAAAGAGTAGTTTCTAAATCTACTCTCTACCAAGAATTACCTACAAGATTTTTTAAAATAGAAATTTTAACAAACAACACAATTTTTAAAGGAGCAAAGCTTATTAACAGTTCTCAGAAAATAAATATAATTGGTCCTTAAGAATATGAAGGGATACCCAACATCTTTCAATAACATTACTGTAAATTTAAACTAAAATACCATTTTCACCAATCAGTTTGGCAAAACTCCCAAATATCTGACAACACAGTGTGTTGGAGAAGCTTTGGAAAAATAACTATTTTAATAGATTACTGGTAAAAGTTCAAATTTATAAATTTCCTCCAGAGGGCAATTTGGCAATATTGAAATACAAAAAGCTTTCATGTTTTAACCCTGCTGTCTCACTTCTGAAAAATTACATTAACCCATAAAGTTTGACATTTTATATAAGGTTATTCATTGCAGCATTAATTGTGGTATGAAAAGGTTGACAATGGTCACTAGTGGAAAAATCTATTAACCAAATTATTTCACATCCAGGCAATGAAATACTACACAGCAGTAAAAGGAATTAGAGTCCTTTTGTACTGATACGGAAAGAACTCTAAATCTATTGTTAAGAGAAACAAGTTACAAAATAATCTGTCATAGAAATAAGGGATCACTAGGAATACATTATTATTTATATGTCTTTATTTTTTACATATTAATTCAAGTATATTTGCACTTGGGGACAGATGTTTAAATTCTTATTGTTCTTTAAATGATTGGTGCCTACAAACCTGGTTTTGTTATTTGGTTCTGACTGTGGTTTGCTTTATTTTAAAGCTCCAAGATGATTTTGCTGTAGCAGGTACACAGAAAACCACTGATTTACTATGAATTCAATTTGTGTAAATTCAAAGACACTTGAAAGAGCATAAATCTTTGTTAGAGGATCAAAGTTTGATAGCTAGATATAGATACAGATTCATATAAAGACAAACACACATAATTAACATAAATAATGAGACTATATTTTCTTCTTTCCTACCATAGATCTGTCAAGTGGTAGCATACAACTACAGCTGTATTCTGTGAACTATTCCATATTTAATTAACAATATGAAGACCCATAAGATAACTTCTTTGCAGATTTTACCTTCTATAAGCAGAAAACAGGCCTTTTTGTTTCAGTAAAGGGGGTGGGCTGGGCTTGAATTCTACTTTTCCATAGTAATATTGAAACCCTGATTTCTTTTTATATTTGATATAACTTCTCCTAAATACTTTTTTTAATATTTTGAGTTACTTTCGCAAACAAAATACAGATACAAAGAGAGAAGAGAAGAAAGAAGAGGAAGATAGACAGACAGACGATAGATGAAATAAACTTAGATTGTTTCAGAGAGATGACCCAAATTGAGAACCTTTACTGTTCAATAATGAAATTTAATATTTATGATTCCTTTATGTTCTTTTTTTTAAAAGATTTTATTTATTTATGCCTATAAGAGCTGGGGTACAGGCCAGAGTCCAGGGAGGTGAGAGGATTCACCAGAGACAGAGTGGGGAGCAGAACAGACAGAGAAACTGAAATACACTGCCGAGGGGAGCAGCGGGCGAGGCAGGAGAGGTCTGCCTCACCATGTGGGTCCCCTCCCTGGCTGGCAGCAGGGATCGAACTCGTGCTGCAGTGGCTGCGGTTTGCTTTATAGTGTGTTGCTTAACCCACTGTGCCACCAGGGAGGCCCCCCTTTATGTTCTTTTTATTTCTTTATGTGTATGTTTTCTTGTATTTCTTTAGTATTTGAAATATTTCCATTCTACCAGTGAATGCATTCACGGAATGCCAACGTTTCATCAAAATATGTCCAGCTATTATTTTCCTATCAGAGATTTTGTCTGCCAATGGATGAGTTATCTTGATCTGCAGATATAAATCTTCTATCATCTTAAGAACAGTTAAGAACATCTATTATCCACTGTCCTTCATAGTCGTTACAATTTTGTTCATTATTTTAGAGTTGTGTTTTCTTTTGAATTACATTAGAGCCTCCTAAGTTTCTTCTCAATTTACTAACTATACTTTCTACAAAGAAGATTCTGTTCTTTGCCGCTTCGATTACCATCTAAAATTCTTGTTGGCAATTTTAATTTTCCTCTATTCTTTCCTTAACTTAGCCAACTTTTTCATCTCTCCACTATTTAATCTTTTGTCTTTTCTTGCCTAGAGTTTAATTTTTCTAGAAGTTTGCTGAAAATACAAAATATCTAAATTTTACTTGGTTTCTTATTATAGTAAATCCTTTTCAAAACTTGTTTATTTCTCTACCTTCTAAATACTTGATTATACTTTTTAAGGTGCAGAATCTTTTCTTTCAAAGAACTATGAGAGATTTTTCTTCTTTATATCCAAACATACATACACATACACACACACGCACATGCACACACACACATGCATACCAAAGGAGAAGAAGAAATCTACTCAGGTTTATCTGTTTCCGAACTGGTAGACTCTTCTTGGCTACTCCCATGCAGAGAGGCTGTTAGGATACTATCTTCAGGTTTTAAGCAAGCGAGCTGGTAGTTCTAAGTGTGTGAGATCAAATAAATGATCCAGAACCCTATAGGGAATGAGGAGGAAGCCTGGACAGGGGTCACTGCCAGCAGGGGGATTTCATCCTGGATCACTTCTCTGTGTCTGGCAGAGCTGCCAAGCCATGGCCAATTTTCCTAGGCCTGGCTGTCAATTTGGCCAGGCCATCACTCCAAATACGTGCTATAATTATCCAGCTGCTCAGCTGGTGTATGGCTTCTCTCCACCACGCCTCTCATGGCCTTCTCTCTGGGAGAGCCACATTTGAGCTAGTGCTTGGGTTCCCAGGACAGTGACTTCAAATGCCATTGACCCAAAACAGCAAAAGCGTTCCCATGTACAAAGATCCTTGACTCATTCCTGGGCCCTGCCAAGGCTCCTACTAAGTTCAAAGGATAAAGGGTCCTCCCCCAGCCTCACACATTCTCACACTACATTGTTCCTAAGGGAAGGAAACTGGGGCTCAACTCTGTCATCTACATCATCATCCTGCTGCCCCCCACCCATCCATTATCAAAATTACCATCTCAGTATATACTGTATTCTTGGCATCTTTCTCTAGTTTTCAGCACCAGTGCAGCATTTCAGATAAAACGCAGTATTAGGAAAAGGAGCAAATTGTCATCTTACTCAAAGATCCTACTCAATCTGGGGCTGATTTTTATTAAAAAGAAGAAACACTCTTCTTTGCAGAGGTTTGCCTCACTCAAAATCCTACTTGGAGATGAGGGTCCAGGGATTACTCCCACAGAAAATTGGTTCTTGTGATTTAATTGACTCTTCCCATGCCTTGCAAATATGATTACTAGCCTGCTGAACCTCAATAAAGAAAAGTGCTTTCTTTCTTAATAAAAAATCAAGCGTGGACGGGTGCTGACAGCTCCCTCCTGCCACCTCCTCCCCACCGAGACACACACACACACTTCTCTCTCCTGCTACCGGGCTACCAGTCTCTGTTCGCTCACATATTGATTTCAAAACTGGGCAGGGAAAAAACATTATCGCTTTTGTCCAAATGCCTCCAAGGATTTCCAATCAGGCTCAGAAACGCGGGCCGGGCGCTTGGGCAGGTGCGCAGGCTCTGCCAAGCACCAGCACTTGCTGCACGCTCAGCCTCCCGGCTTCCCTACCAGCCCACCAGGACCGAGAGCCCTCAGACGGCTGTGTGCATCCTGAAAAGCAGCCCGCGCATATCACTAAAGACACCTATGACACCTGTTAAACCGGCTCCCTCTCTGGTAGACCTTATGCCTCTAGGAAGGGGAGGGGGTCTGTGACTTATCATCACTGCACCCCAGCACCTCCCATGGCTCCCAGTAAAAGGTTTTAAAAAACCCCTTAGTGGAACCAAGCAGAAACCAGTCTATTTACTGCCCTTGAGAAGGGCATACTGCAGCCCCAGAGGCCCTGGGGTGGCCCGGGCGCCTGACTGTGGCCATCACAGCATCTCAGGGAACCCAGCGGACACACAGATGCTTCGGGACCCATCTGTGTAGGAGACACACCACAGGCAGTGCTCCCAAGAGTCCTCTCCCAGGACAGCAGGATGAGCCACCCCCACTTCCCAACCTCCTCGGAGCCACAGACCCCACAGAAAGGCGGGCAGGTGGAGTATGGGCAAAGTGACCTTGAATGGGGACACTTCTGTGCCTCCTGCAATCAGCCAGCTGGCAATAACACCTGGGCTCCCTGCTGGCAGCAGACACAGCCCCAGGACCCAGCCAGCCAGTTCCCCCCAGCACACCCAGACCAGACTGGTCAGACCGGTGTTTCTGGGTCCCTGGCACTAGAGGTGCGCCTTCAACCGTGGGGCAGTCCCACCTGAGAATGATCCGAAGGTACTCGATGCCCTCAGCCTCCTCACACTTGATGGACAGAAGCAAGTTGCCCAGACTGCTGCCAGTACAGTAGAAGTTGAGATGGTCCTAGAAACAGAAGTCAGACATTAGCAGGCAGGAGGGGACCCTCCAGACACGGCCCCCAAAACCAACCTCCTTCACCAGGAGTGAGAAGCCCCACACAGCAAGAGAAGGATGCCCCTGCTGTGGCTGTTACTGAGGTGGAGGAGAGGGCAGGAGGGGAGGGGAGGGCTGACCAAAGCAGAGGGCTCAACTGTCCAGTCCTCAGGTTGTACTGGGCACTGGACTAAGGGCTCAACACTTATTATCGTCTTTAATCTGGAGATTAAACTTGATGGGTGCTATAACATCATCATCACCCCCATTTTACAGATAGGTCAACTGATATTCAGACAGGAGAAGTAACTGTCCAGAGTCACACAACTTGTTAGTGACAGGCAGGGCTCCAACCCATGTTTGTCTGAGGGAAGTTCAAGCTCTTCACCAGTAGAGACCGCATCACTCTCCTGTTCTCGAGGGGCAGACCTCGCCGATTCAGACTACGTGTGGGGTGAGGTTAGGAGAAAGCCTGGTACCTCCACCCAGGGGGAGCCAGAGGTCCTTCAGACCAGTGGGCCCCTTCCTCGTCAGGGGCCCACCTCAGACCTGCTGCGTCAGGGGGAGGCCCTGGAAGCTGCATCAGGGGGATCAGGGGAGGGGCCAGTGCAGCTCTTCCTGCGAGTGGCTGCAAAGCTGCCTTAGGCTGGAGACCAGATTCTGCCCTTGGGGCTTCTGAGAGTTGGCAAGGCTGAAGGGCAGAATATATTTAAAGAAATAGAACGCTGTCATTTTTAAGCAATCAGGGGTTCAAAGCACACCGTACAGTACAGGTACCTGGGGGACTACTTGAACAGGGCATGAGAAATCTGTGCCATTTAGATGGAAATGGAGACTTTCAAGGTGTGGGGACAGACTTGTACCTACCACCTCCTTCACACGCACGACCCAGCCCACAGCACCCTGAAACATTTGCCAGGGTGACCCACAAGAACCCATCACACTGGGCCTTCCTGGCCTCAGCATACCTCTAGCCCACCCAGAAGACTGCGTCAACCTCCCCACTAGGACAGAGGCAGGCAGGAGAAGGGGGCAGGTTGGGGAGGGGAGAGGAGGGAGAGAGGCACCGAAAAGAAGGGGTGGGGGTGGCCTGTGCCTGCCGACTGACAGCAGTTTTCCGGTCCCCAGGCACCAGGCTCTTACCTTCCCTAGGAAGTGCCTGCGGTAGGCCCTGGCTTCGCCCTTGCACTCCAACTTGTAGCCGAAGGTGCTGGGGCTGAGGCTGTCTTCCTCCTCCTCCTCACAGACACTGCTGCCCAGGGAGGTCGGCGTGCCCACAGTCTCAGGGTCCTCGATCCAATAGCCCCCAAACTGGGGCAGGACAATCAGGGGGTATGGGCCTCCTTTCTCCACAACCTGGAGGCGGAAGGAAGGTTTTACATGCAGTCCTGGGCCTCAGGGGGTCACCAGGTGGTACCCCTGACCACTCCTGAACTGCTCCTGGGGGGACCCCCTTAGTTGTGGATGAAGAGAGCAAAATGAACCCCTCCACTATCCCACGCCATCTCCACTTCATTGACCGTCCAGCCCCAGAGGACAGGGCCTGGGTCAACACCCCCCAATTAAAACATGGAAAAATTGGAGTTACAAAGGGAAAGACAGAAAGAGACCTGAGGACCTCACCTCCCGGCCCCAGCTTCCCTCCTACACGTGGCTGAACAGAGATCACCACCATCACCATCTGCAGCTCCCCAACCCCACCCCAGAGACAGGCCCAAAGAAGGCTGCAGTGTGGCCACAGCTGTCCATACCTCACTGATGCTGGGGTACGGGATATAGTCATCCTGCAAGACAAACCAGACAACACCATCGTTAGTCCCAGCAGTACCTGTGAGTCTGCTCTCCCAGGTCTGGAGAGGGGTGTGCCAGGGGCCTGGAAGGCTGCACCCAGGGCTTTGGACACATCCTCAGCAAGACCAGATGGAACAGCAGCCTAGACGCAGCTCCAGGATCTGGCTTCTCTTGAGCTCTTTCCCAATTACCAGCACCTGAACACACACCCTTCTCGCGGGAGATGCAGTGACTTCCCCTCCCAGTGGCACCGAGTTCTCTAAGATGCTGTAACACGAAAATGACCTTTGACCCCGCTAGTCCCTGCTCCAGGCAAAGGGACTGGTGTGTGATGTGCTGTGCCCCTGGGCCTTGGAAGAGGAACCTGAATCTGAGAGCTGTCGCCCACTGGAGCCCAGAGCAGAGCCTGACAGCCCAGAGGTTGTGTACGGTTCATTCAAAGAGGAGGAGCAGAGGAGCCAAGCCAAGCGCAAGCATTAGGCCTCACCAACGTCTGCAACCAGCCTGCTCTGAATCTGCCCTAAACACACCAAGCTGTCCACTGTGCACCAGCCAATCACTCAGAAATTAGAGCAGTAGAAATTAGAGTGGGACCAGTATGAGAGCAGACCCCAGCAAACCAGCTGCTGCCCTTGCCTTCCGTGAGCTTGGCCCCTCGCCGGGCCCATAGCCACATAGCCACCCAGCCCACCTTATTCTTCTGGGGTCCTGGCTTCTGCTCTTCAAGCTTGATCCCCTGCAGAAACAAGGAAAAGAGGATGCATGGGAAAGCAAAGGTCACAAAAAAGGAGCCGCACAGAGGAGTCTCCTGGGAGGACGAGGACGGAAGAAGTGGTTAGTGCCAGGGGTTAGTACTAACAGCAAAAGCTGACATGCACCGGCCTTTCCGTGTTGCACACCTTGTCGCTTTCGGTCCTCACAGCAGCCCCAGTGAGTGAAGAGTACGGAAGGGAGCCAAACCATGGGGGTTCAAACCCAATACTGCCTCCTGCAATCTTAGGACCTCCAGCAAGTCCCAGAACTTCTCCACGATTCAGGGTTCCCATCTTTAAATGCAAGCAATAAGGGAACTGACTACGGCATTACAGCTTAAATGTGGTAGAGTGTCCAGCCTCGGAGGAGTGGCGGAATGCACTACTTACACCAGGAATACACAGCGTGAGCAGCCTTACACCAAACATCTCCCCCGGCTCTCAGAGCCAACAGGTGAGGGCTGAGGATGGGGACCCCAGTCCATGGGCGTCAGCCAGCACTCGGAATCCCCACCATGCCAGCTGTACCCCTCCCTGCTGAGAAGGCCCACGGCTGGGAAGGGCGGTAGGCAGGGGGCTTGCACCTAGCCCTCCCTCCACCGTGTCTTACCACGGGTGACCCTGGAGAAAGCCGAGCATCTTGCAGTCTCCACGGCTTCATCGTGAGACAAGGCTGCTAACACTCACCCTGCCCTGCACAGATGTACCACCACGAGGATCAGAGATCGCGGCTGGGCCTGAACGAAAGGGGCCCACCCGCAGGTGTCTGGAAAATTTACTTCTGGGAGTCTCGGCTCTAGGGCCTACAGTCAAGTTCTGATTTAACTTGGTTTTGTGGAAGGGGAGGCCATGGCGTTCCCAAAACTGTCTGGATAAATCAAATAGGGGTGTGAGATGGTGCGACACGTCATTAGAAATAGGTCCCCGCTGGAGAGCACAGAACCAGAAATAGACACAGACCTAGCAGGACTTAGCACACCGCAATCTTAACCTTACTGCCTTCTCTTCTGAAGCCTTCAGCACCTTTAACCAGTGAGGAAACTGAGCCCCAGGGAGGAGGCTGCTGGCCTAATGTCCCCAGTTAGTGCGTGGCAAGGCTGAGCGGGAAGCCAGGCTTCTGCCTGCCAAACGCAGGCTCACATCCCGCAGCCTTGGGGCCGGGTTCCTGCTCCCTGGGTGGATTTAGACTCAGGCTTCTCCAAACTTCTCTGGACTGAGTCACCCTGCAGCATTGTTCAGGAGGGCGTGGGAAGGCCCCTCCCACCAGACAGGTGCTCCTCTCCCCACACTGGGAGGAAACCACCTGGGTGGCCCTGCACCCGCTGCCCAGGGAAGCAAACTGGGTAGGAAGGAGAGGTGATGTCAGGAATTTGTTTTGTTTGTCCTCCATTAGTCATCCCTACCTGAGAACAGCCCCTGGGGCAACATAGCCAGCCCATCCATCCCTTCCCCGGGAGAGCACCTCCGCCCGGCACACCCCTCCTGTGCCATCCTTTGCAACAGGTATTATTATTATTAGCCTCCCTGCTGCCACTGGAGGTTCAGAGGGGAGAGAGGCTTGGAAAGGATACTCAGCTAGGGCATGGCAGGGCTAGAACCTGAACACAGGACCAAAGGGACCCAGAGCTCATGCTCTTTGCCCCTGGGCTTCTCGGGAAGTGTGTCCTTCTCGGGCTGGAGGTCGGGAGTCCTGGGTCTTAGTTCCGGAGCACCAGGCACTTTAACTGCTCTGAGGCCCAGTGTCCACACTGGGCACGAGGAGAAATGGTACTGATGCTCAAGGGCAGGATCTGGCCGCCCCATGCAGCCTGGGGAATGCACCTATGCCCGTTCCCCATCTGTGAGCTTCTACAGAGTTGGAAACTGGGCCGCTGAGAACCTGGGAGCAGCAGGCACAGGGCGGGAACCTAAGCACTGGGAAGAGTGGTTTTAGCTCCCAACAGTCTCAGCTAAGATGGAATCAACAAACCACTCATGGGTAAAAGAAGACAGAGAGAGTACAAAAATAAGATCGCTGGCATCCAGAGGCCCCAATCAAGCCCAGCAGCCTCGAAGCAACAGAACCATCAGAAGCCAGTTCACTGGAGCTGAATTATGTGCTGGGAGAAGCCCTATGTGAAAATAGGGGATTCCCACTGGGGTGAGCTATGGATGGATTAGGGGAGCAACCAGAGAAGGCAGGGTGAAGACAGGCGGGTGGCAAATCCCCTGCCAGCATCCATGGGCTGCAGGGGAAAATCCCAGCTTTCCTCCCAGCGACAGAGCACTAATTACACACCGCCTCCCACCACTCACGGCACGTTTCCACAGTTTGACTGGAAATCCCCCAAATGCACATGAAATCCACAGTCCACACTGCTGGGCACAGAGGATGTCTGCTCATGATGACGACACAACCTCTAATGACATTCTTCCTCAGGCCCTCTCCTTCCAACGATGCAGGGAGGCCTGGCTGTCGGGCCCAGACCACGCCTGACGCAGCAGTCCTCCCAGTAGTTCTACCTGCATCTCAGGTGGAACTCTCCCCCTAGAGCTTCCAGAGCATTACTTAGAAGCTTCCCTGCCTGAGCCTGCAGCATCTGTCTAGGGTAAAAAGCATCAGAATAGGGCAGCTAACTCTTCTGGCTCTGGAGCTACTTGCTAGTCATGAGTCCTTGAGAGCTTTATTTAATTTCTGTGCCTCAGTTTACTCAGCTGTGAAATGGAGATGATAATCATTTTCATCGTCATCCCACCTCTTGTAAAATATTCAGGAAGAAAGGAGATAACATCTGTCAATCTCTGAGCCCAGCGAAGCACTTAAAATATCTGCGCTATGATTAGCATCTTCTTCCCATTCTGTTCACCTGTATCAATAAGCCTCTGGATCTCTCCCCAGACTCTCTAGGCCAGCCGTTCTTACCAGTGAGCTCTGACCCCTGGGAGCGGAGTGATTATAAAGAACCCCCAAATCCACATTAAATATTGGTTTTTAGTACCGTGCCTACCAAGTATTTACATATGTTATTTTATCCCAACAGCCATGTGAGTGGGTATTTTTATTCTGATTTATTTATAGAGGTTGTGATATTCTGATGTACAGTAAGAAATATAGATTTGGTCTTCATCTGGTGCTTGGCAGGAGCTCCTAGAACCTTTGGGATTTCCTAAGGGACAAAGTAATGTGAGCATTCGGGAGCATCTTTTGTTGTATTTGTCCTTCCAAAACTGCTCCAGAAACATAAAGGTGAAAGGACTGTTTTGTTATTCATGTTTATGTTAATGAGTTTATGTTAATAAGGTGGCTTCTGGAAGGCCCCTAAGGAAGGGGGAGTTGGTTGCCAGGGGAACCAACAAGGAAAAGAGGATTGGAACTTGCAGTCCCACCTCCCAACCTCCAGGGAGAGGAGAGGGGCTGGAGGTTGGGGAACAGCTAAAGGTTTAATCCATCACGCCTATGTAATAAAGTCTCCCAAAGTCAAAAAACAGGTTTCCAAATCTGAGCTTCTGAAGAGTGGTGCTCAGAAAGCACAGAGACTCAGGCCCCTTCCCACATCTCGTCCCATGCATCTCTTCCATCCCCTGTTCCTGAATTAAATCCTTGTATAATAAATTGGCAATCACGTAAGTACGTTATTTTCCTGAGTTCTGTGAATCACTCTAGCAAATTAACTACACCCAAAGCGGGGGTCATGGAACCTCCAATAGACACGGGGCGGTCAGAAGCACAGTTGTGGTTTCGCATCTGAAGGAGGGGAGACCAGTCCTGGGAGACAGAACCTTAACCCAATGGGATCTGATGCTGTCTCCAGGAGGACGATGTCAGAATGGAATTGAGTTGTAGGACACCCTACCGGTGTCACAGAGTCTCTTGGCAGGGAAAAAACCATCACTCATTTGGTGTTAGAGTGAGCTGACAGAAGCTGTGAAAAGACAGAAAATAGGAGCGACAGGCTCAGAGAAGGAAAGGAGCTCGCTGAACAAGGGTTAGCGGTATTGCTCCAGCCTGACTTAGCAATCAAGCAGATGCAGGATCTGAACCAGCTCCACCTCCCCTCACAAGAGGGCTCCCCTACGGAAGGGCTTACCCTCCAACCTTGTTCCAGAACAATGGACCCTTGCAAGCCCTCCCCTCGTCCTAGGGCTTATGGTCTCCCCTCTGTGGGCTGGGGGAGGGGGGGCAGAGGGAGGGGTTCTGTTTTTCATTTCCTGCCCATAGGCAGGAACCTCCCCAGAACCTTGCTTCTGCTCAATGTGGAAATGGACTCATGTTGTCAGGTTACTGAACTGCGAATTCTCCCTTCTCAGCCCTGCACCCCAATGTCCCCAAGCTCTCTCCATGTCCCACCTGGTGTGTGTCCCCCAAGGTTACCCCCACTCAGTTCCCCCAATTTGAGGGTACTCACCTGCATTTTTTCCAACATCTCGAAGAACTCCGCAGACTGAAAGACATAAGAGGGTAGGGGGAGAAAGATGGGGTTCATGATGGAGGTCTGCTGAGAAACCACGCCCACTCTCTGGAAGCTTAGCCGGGGCAGGTCTCCCTGCGGACAAAATTCATTTGGCTCAAGAGAGAAGATAATCTGATTTTGCCTTTGCAGGGCTGAAGGGTCAGAACGCCCCATACAACCAAAAAAAATTAAAACATGCCTCTGCCAGCAAATGGCCCTGGGGGAGAGCAGCCACTCAGCCTCTGCAAAGGGGTCTGGGTGGCCCCTGGGGAAATCCAAGTTCCCAGAAAGCCTGTGAGCCCTGGATTCAGCCTCCAGCAGGATTCGTGTTTGTGACGTCTTAGACCAACAGCAGGACCAAGATGTTCAACACAAGTAGTTTTCCAGCTTTCATAGCAACACAGCTCTTCTGTCTGCTCCTATGGAACCCCGACACTTAAAACTCCAACACAAAGCCAGCTATATCAGTTGGGGGGTGGGGGGGGAGGCTGAGCCCCTGAGGTCTCTGCCTGTCCCTAAGGCCTCTCTCAGCTGTGAGTCTGTAAGCCATTGAGTTGCAGCCTCCAGAGGCATCAATAGATAATTTTTTAAATTTGAAACACATAAAATCCAATATTTTATAGCCTGTTTTGTGCTACCTTTGTAAACTCCAAGTGAGACAAAAAGAGGAAAAAAGAAGCAGATTAGAGGGGGTAAAGGGATAAAAACTTTACTCCAACAAAACCCACACAGAGGAAGGACCCTCAGAAGTTTCCCCACTCCCCATCCCGTGACAACAGTTACACTTTCCTGTTGTCACCTCACTGGCCATGTCTGGGGACTGGTGAGCCATTAGTTAATGAGCCAAAGCTGTCCCCAGATGAACAGGAGACAAAAGCAAGTGGGGTCAAGGGGCCACTCTGTCCTGCACAGGTAGAAGTCTCTCTTCCTCTGCAGGTAACAAGTCAGAAGAGCCTGGAACCCACTGCCCTCAGAATTCACAGAAGAGAAGCTCCAGGGGGAAGGCCAGTGAAGTCACATGGGGAACACCTAGTCTGACCGCAGACGCCGAATGACCTCTTAAGGATGAAGCTGACCTGTCAGGGGCAAAGAGCCTCTGACCCACCAGCAGAATCCAGGGTCTAAAAGCCCCACAGGTGAATAAGCAGAATGAAGGACAAGTTCCAGCCACCCACAAGGAGCTCCCACTCCCAAACCTATTCTTCCCACTGCCTCTGTGCATTCTCACCAACTCCAGTCCCCAGGGGAACACTATAAGACATAAAGAACTTACACAAATCAATAAGACTAGAAAAATGAGTAGAAAGAGGACAAGGAAGCAGAAACAACCATCAACTTAAACACAAAGGCTTCTGACTCAGCAATTCCTCTTCTAGGAAACCACACTATAAATAGCCTTACACATGGACCTAAAAATAGATACGATAAAATGTTCACTGTGACATTGTTTATAACAGTAAAGAACGGAAATAGCTTAAATGTCAAGTTATAGAACAGTGCAGTAAGCTATATTCATAGAATAAAACACAAGTAATATGAATCACTGTGTCAGTAAAATAGATTAGATGAAATGGACAATTCCCAGAAATTATCAAAACCAACTCAGGAAGAAATAGAAAATCTAAAAAGGCCTATAGTAAATAGAAGTTGAATAAAAAAATTACCCATACAGAAAACCGCGGGCCGAGAGGGCTTCATCTGCATATTCTACTAAGTATTTAAAGAAGAATTAATACTAACTCCTCACAAAGTCTTTCAAAAATAGAGGCAGGAATACTTCTGATACCAAAAGCAAAGACATAACCAGAAAAACAAAAAACAGATTATAGGTCAATATTATTAATATAGATGCAAAACTTCACAATAAAACACTAGCAAACGGAACCCAGTCACATGTAAAATGAATTATAAATCATGACCAGGTAGGATTCAGTTCAGGAATATAAGAATGATCTAATACCTGAAAGTCTATAAAAACAATACACAACATGAATAGAACAAAAAACAAAAACCACAGTATCATCTCAATAGACATATTTAGATAAAGCATTTGACAAAATCCAAAACCCTTTCTTGATTGGAAAAAAAAATACTCAACGAACTAGGAACAGCAGTGAAGTGTCTCAACACAGTAAAAGGCAGCTACAAAAAACCCCACAGCTGATATCATTGTTAGTAATGAAAATAGATACTGTACCCATATGTAAGGAGCAAAACTGGTAAAGAAGTGAAACTACTCATAAATCACATGCTCTTCTACACTGAAATTTTACTTTAAAAACTATTAGAACTCATATATAATGAATTAGCTCAGCAAGGTTGCAACCTATATGATCAATAAGCAAAAGCAGTTGTATTTCCATGAACGATCTAAATGAACCAATGAACGATCTAAAAATAAAATTAAGAAGACAATTCTAATCAAAATAGCACCAAAAAGAATTAGGTGTAAATTTAACAAAAGAAATGTAAAGCTTCTATTCTGAAAAATTTAGAACATTGATTATATAATCAAAGAAATTCTAAATAAATGAAAATAAATCCATGATCACATTTGGAAGGGTCAATATAACTCAGACAGCTATATTCTCCAAACTGATCTGCAAGTCCAGTGAGGTGGACATCAAAATCCTAGCTGTAGCCTTTGTGAAAACCGGAAAAGCTGATCCTAAAATTGGTATGAAAACACAAGGGATTCAGAAGAGCCTAGACATTCCTGACAGCATGCAACATGGGAGTTGTTCTTGGAACAGTTGTGCTGGGAACTCACACTTCAAAAGGTATGCCTTTCTCACTGGTGTGAGGTGGTATCTCATAGTGGTTTTGATTTGCATTTCTCTGATGACAAGAGAAGTTGAGCATTTTTTCATATACCTGTTGGCCATTTGCATTTCCTCTTTGGAGAATTGCCTTTTTAGCTCTTTGCCTATTTTTTGACTGGATTGTTCACTTTGTTTTTGTTTAGTCTGGTTAGTTCTTTGTGGATCTGTGTGATAAGTCCCTTATAAGGGAACCAAGTAAGGATCAAGGAAAGGAATAAGAACAATAATAACAATAAAGACACAAAAACCAAAAATGAAAAGACAAGGACAAATTAGGGACACTTGGTGGGGAGGGGGGAGGGGGGAGGAGGAGGGAAGACTGGAGAAGGGGGGGAGATTGAGGTGATGGTGCACTGGTGATATGGTGATGAGGAATACATGGGGATTACAATTGATGTCAAATATATATAAATTAAAGGGGAAAACAGAATAAAATAAAAGACAAAAAAAAAGTTATGCCTTAGCTTGCCATGAGTAAAAACTAGAATTCGGCTACCTGCCTCACCACCGTATCACGAGGATAGCATTTAGAAGGAGGGAGAAGGAACAAAATAGGTGGGAAGAGCAGAAGGGACATGGTGATGGTGCACGGGGGAATTGGTGATGGGAATGGCACGGGGACAAGAAGTATACACTGTACAAAAATGAAAAATGATGTATATAGAAAATTTTATATAATATATATAAATTTTTAAAAATAAAAAAAAATAGAAAGGGCTTTAGATGCCTTTGAATGAAAACGTGTGGTGGCTGTCCTCAGTTTGTTTCAGATGATAATAAATTGACTTGAGAGGCTGCTTGCTATAAGGCGCTTCTCTTGGTCTTGGCACCTTTAAAAAAATAAATAAAATAAAGCACCCCAAGTGCCACCCCAAGGAAACACATACAGATCAATGGAATAGAATTTAGAGTCCAAAATAAATTCATATATACCTATGACAACAGATTTTCAACAGGGTTGTCAAGACATTTGATGGAGGCTTTTCCACAAATTGTGCTGGGAAAACTGAATAGCCACATGGAAAACAATGAGGTTGGACCCTTATCTCACAATGTTCAATAAAATTAACTGAAATTGGATTAGCAAACTAAATGTAAGACTACTGCTATAAAATTCTTAGAAGAAAACACAGGTAAATCTTTGTGACCTTGGATCTGGCAACGGATTATTAGATATGACTTACAAACCACACTCAACAAAAGAAAAAAAATCAATAAATTAGACTTTACCAAATTCTAAAACTTTTGCACTTCAATGGACACAATTAAGAATGTTTTTTTAAAAAACAACAGACAATAGGTAAATATTTGCAAGTGATAATATGTTTGATAACAGATTTTTATCTAGACTATAAAGAACTCCTACAATTCAGGGAAAAAAAGATATATAACTTCATTTAATGAGCGAACAATTGAATAGACATTTTTCCAAAGGAGATACACAAACAGAATATGCATGTGCAAAGGTGCTCAATATCATTAGTTGTTGAGAAATGTAGATTAAATCCACAGTGAGAGACCACTTCACACTCACCAGGATGGCTTTAATCAAAAAGACAAATAGTAGCAAGTGCTAGCAAAGATAGGAAGATTTTTGGAACCAGCTAACACTGCTGGTAGGAATGGAAAATGTTGCTGCCACGGTGGAAAATGATTTGGTGGTTCCTCAGAAATTTAAACATAGTTACCATTTCACCGAGCGACGATTCCACTGCTAGGTATGTGCCTCAAGAAAATGAAAACATACGTCCACACAAAATCTCATATGCCAGTGTTCATAGCAGAAAGTCACAATATCCAAAAAGTGGAAAAAACCCAAACATCTATTTACTCAAGAAACAAATTATGACCATGGGCTCTTTGCGGGTAGGGATAGTGCAGCAGCACACAGCTAAGGAGGTGTGAATCTATTATCCTAGGTCATATGCACTGTTACTAATGTTACTTCAATAAAGAAAAAAAAATAACATTATTATGTTAAAAAGAGAAATATGGGGCCTCCCTGGTGGCGCAGTGGGTTAAGCAACACACTGTGAAGCAAACCACAGCCACTGCAGCACAAGTTCAATCCCTGCTGCTGGCCAGGGAGGGGACCCACATGGTGCAGCAGACCTCTCCTGCTGTGCCCGCTGCTCCCCTCAGCA
>JAGFMF010012045.1:77964-141937 GCA_019455555.1 Galemys pyrenaicus
ATCTGCCTGTTCTGCTCCCCGCTCTCTGTGGTGAATCCTCTCACCCCCACACCTCTGGCCTGTACCCCAGTGCTTGTGTGCATAAATAAATAAATCTTTTAAAAAAAAAGAGAGAGAAATATGGCATATCCCTACAAGAGAATGATATTTAGCCATAAAAAAGGAATGAAATACTAGTGAATGCAATATGGATAAAACTTGAAAACGTATGCTAATTGAAAGATGCCAGATGTAAACAACCACATGATTTCATTTATATAAAATGTCCAGACTAGGCAGATCTAAAGAGATAGAAAGTAGATTTGTGGTTGCTTAAGAGGTTAGGAAAGGGATAGCTAAAGTATACAAAGTTGTTTTTTTCCCCAGGTGATGAAAATGTCCTAAAACTGATTGTGGTGATGGTTTACACAATTCTATGAATATACATTGGATGTGTATCCTTGAAATGGGTGACTTTATGGTACATGAATTATATCCCCATAAAACAATTCCAAAAAAAAAAAACAACTATGTAGCCATTCAAAAAGAAAGCTTTGTATTGCTTACATAAAACAATCTTACGCATCGGGAGGGAGAGCAAAATAAAGATCAGCACACAGAATATGATCTCATTTTTATAACAATGAAACCTAAAGTTTCCTATAGGTGTGTATATAAATGCATGGAAATATAAAAGAAGATACCTCAACAAAATCTAAAAGTGATTTTAACACAAAAAGGGGGGATAAGATAGTGACAGGGGTTTTGCTTCACATACAGCCTACTTCACAAGCATGCATACCTACATTACTCACATAATTTAATTTCGATAAATAAGTCTTGTAAAGGAAACAGAAAAATGTGCAAAGTACATAAGCAAACAATTTTCTAAAAGTGAAATATAAAACGACCAATAAACACACAGAACATGCCCAACCTCCCTAATTATTAAAGAAATTGAGAGAGCAAGGCATCTTTCCTATATCAGATTGGCCAAGAACAAAAAGAAAATCCAACATTGGCAAAGATAAGGAGTTCAAAACTCACGGACTACGCTAAGTGTGCAGCTGGTGCAACCTTTCTGAAGGACAACTTGGAACTCTATAGCCAAAGCCTTAAAAATGTTCACAGATGTTGGCCCAATAAACCACTAGTGGGAATTTCCTCTAAAGCACTTATTTGGGCAACAGCACAATACAATGAAACAAGGATATTTATCACTACATTGTTTATATGCAAAAAAGTATAAACAGCTAAAGGACCCACCAGTGAGAGAAAGAGGAAATAATGTATGGGAGTGTACTTACACAATTATACACTCTAGAGATCTGTGTTGATTAAGCTAGCATAAAGATTTGCAACGCAGAGCTAAGTAAGAGAAAAAGAATTTAAAAACAAGATGATGCCATTTTTTTTGTTAAATTTGAAAAATCTATTTGGAAGTGTGTGTGTGAATGAATACACACATCACCTAACCAGAGAAAAATATCCTGAAGGATACATAACAAAATGAATTAGAGGTTATGAATCATTTTTTATCTTTTGGTTTTTCAATTTTTTACATTTTCTGCAATTACAAAATTTTTTAAATTTCTCAAAGGCCAATTTTACAAATGATCACTGTGTTTTTAAGACTTCAGCACCTAACAGAAGACTCTGACATTCCTTTCTTGGCTCCCCTCAATCGCTGCTACAGGCCCTTCTTCCTTCCTAACAGGATATCTAGGAACACGAGGCTACAGCCTGCAGGGCCCACAGAAAGCCCCTGGATTCAGCCCAATTCATTTTCTGGTCAAACCTTGACTCTCTGGATTATACACCATAGACTAGATTCTCCTGAATCACTCCCAAATTCTGCTCACTCTGTTATCTGCACAAACTGACAATCAAAATACTAACATATATTCTTGAACAATGCCCCTCCATGGCTAACCAGTTAACCCCAACTGAGTAAGACCTGCAAGACTTGGACTGGGCGCTGGAAGGAGTAGGCAAGAGCCTGTTGCCAAAGTCCTTGATCTTAACTATGAAACCAAGCTGTCCACAGTTAAGTTTCAGATGACTGGTGTCACCATGGCTTAGCGGAGACATAAAGCCCTTCTTGCTGGGAGATGAAGTGTATGTGTTCTCTATTGGCTGTGTAACAAATTTCTCCAGAACATAGTGACTCAGAACAATTTCTGGGTCAGGAATTCAGACGTGGTTTAATTGTGTGGTTCTAGCCCCAGGTTTCCCAGAGGGTCGCAGTTAGATGTCAGCTGGGGCTGATGAGCAGCAGGCTCGGCTGGGCAAGGATTCTGTTTCTAAGAAGGCAACTTCACATGGCTGCCGGCTTGGGGGGTCTCAGTTCCTCGCCACCTGGACTTCTCCATAGGCTACTTGAGCGTCCTCACAACCCCTCCCAGATAAAGAAATCCAGGAAAGAAAGCATGGAGGAAGTTAGAGCGCCTGCTCTCTAGAAATCTAAGAATAGTTTTACCCATTATCCTATTCATTAGAGTTAAGTATACAAGACCAGCCAACTCTCAAGGAGAGAGGAATTCACTTCCATTCTAGAAAGTATCAAAGAATTTGTGTATATATTTTATTATTTTAAAAATATTTATTTATGCATATAAGAACTGGGGTACCGGCCAGAGGTACAGGGGGTGAGAAGATTCACCAGAGACAGAGTGGGGAACAGAACAGGCAGACTGACCGAAACACACTGCTGAGGGGAGCAGCGGGCGAGGCAGGAGAGGTCTGCTGCGCCATGTGGGTCAGCTCCCTGGCTGGGGATCGAACTCTGCGGCAGTGGCTACAGATGCTTCACAGTGCAGTGCTTAACCCCTTGCACCACCAGGGAGGCTTTGTGGATATCTTTTAAAACAACTGTATCAAAGGTTTCTTGCAAGAGATGGGATCCCAGTCAAAAAAGATGAACATACCACTTGCTAGAAAGTGAAGAGAATATTACAGTGTGCTAACTATGTGAGCAAAAGTGAGAAGATGAGGGAGCATGATGTGTGTTTGATGGATGGTGCATGGGTCAGCCTGCTTGGACTGTGGCTGTGGTGACAGCACCGTGAAAATCAGACTAGAGAGGTGGGCTGGTGTGTAGGCCTGTGTGACTCAGTGCCAGGAATTCAGGCTTCATCTGGAAGGCAGTAGAAAGACACAGAGGCAGCAGAGCTTAGGGGTCACAGTCAGGCCTGGAGGGGCTGATCTGCTACTGCCCAGCAGTGTGGTGTGAGACATGTTGCTCAGTCTGTTTTAATGCAACTGCAAATGGAATCAAATACTCCCTGCCTATAGGGGCTCACGTGAATATGCAGTGAGAGAGTGTGGACTAAAAGTGTCCAGCCAGGGCTGGTCTACAGCAAGCACTCAATAAACAGCAACTATTATTGTAGAAGGAATTATCAAGAAAGCTCACTCGCTCGGGAAACAATCTTTGTCCTGCTGGGAGACAGTCAGTCTAGGCAGCTTGAGGAGATTCACTGCTCCAGCTTTAGGATCCTTGACCTTCCCTGACTTCATGGGTCTTCCCAGAAGCCATGTGCCAGGTTAAAAATGGGTCTGTGTTTCCTGAATGAAGATCTTGTGGCTTGGGGTTGGCACAGGCAGTGTGGAGGGGAGGGGAGGATAATGCCCCAGCCTGTCTTGAATCATGCACTAGGTGGATGATTTTTGGGTAGACAGTGCCCCAAAAATGCCATCCATGAATCTAGTGGCTACTTGACCTCAGCTAGGCTGGCTCTACTTCTCAGTGATTCGTAGAACTTTCCAATGGGACAGTTTCAGTCCTGGCAAATGGGTCTCCTTTTCCACCCAGAAGCAGGGTGACTCAGGCCAGCCTGGAACAGCAGCTCCAGTCATCAGACCCACCCTCGTCCATATCCCCAAGATAGCTGCACACAGCCAAGGGCACACAACAGGCACTCAATTAATGCTCGCTGACTCATTGGCATTGTCTCAAGCAGCCCTTTAGGTAAGACAGAATGTGATCCTCCCCGGGGCACCCTCCAAAAGGGGATCTCCCTCCATCAGGAAGCCAGGCACTGGATTTTTACAGAGAAATGTAATTCGGCCTCCTCATCTCTAGCAGCATCCGCTCAGCTGTCTAATTTATTATTAGCAACAGCCGTTGCCACCCAAATCAAAGCGGTGGCCAGCATTTCCCATGGGCTCTACTCTAACAGTCAGTCAAGAAGGCTGTGAAATAATCACCCAGAGTGAGCACTCAGCCAAGGAAATCACAGGCTGGGCCCAAGAGTTCTGTTCAGGCTCCATCCCTGTACTCCCCACCTCCCAATGAAGAAATTGCTAGTCTTCCTTTGGAAGGACAAAGGTGGGGCTTTGGGGGGAAGGGGTAGAATGCTGGAGGAGGTCTGAGTAACAGCAGCAGAAGTGAACAGGAAGTGTAAGGCCAGTCTTGAGAAATCTTCCAGATGCCCCACTTGCTAGCATGGGTGCAGGCACCCTGCAGCAAAGAAGTGGAAGCAAAGGAAGGACTATGGTGTCTGTGTGGTGTCTGCGGTATGTGCAAGAACAGGGGAACACCGCTGCCCATCTTGCCACCCTGTGACCTTCCTGCAGAGAGAAGCTGCCTGGCCTGCCTTTCTCTGCCCCACATGGGGAATTGGCCTTTCCTGCAGAAGGATGCCATCTTTTTCTTCCTTGTTGCATTCCATTTCAGGAGCCCCTGACTAGCACTTCCCCTCTCTGACCTTACTTGGTGAAATGATACCCAGTGACAACCACCTGCAGCCCATCAGGTCCCTGCTGGGCATCCTGTCCCAGCTCTAGCTACTCTCCTCCTCTCCTGGAGGTGCGAGTATGTTTATATGTGAGCAGTCTCCCTCCACCCCCAATCCAGAAGGCACCGCAATACCCCTAATCACAGCACAGGACACTGGGTGAGTGCCTGCCTCAATGCTGGGCTAACCTGACTCACAGGGCTTGCGAGAGGGGATCACGAGCCATTGCAAATGCCAACACTGAACACACTCCATACACACAGTAGGGCAGCCTCCTTATGTCTGCCCACCTCAATCCAGGACACACCGTGGGGGCAAACACATGTCAAAAGCAAAAAGAAACATTCAAACAAGACAGGATAGAAAACAAGGTGTTCCCGTGGATTATTACACAGTAATCAAAAAGATAAACTCATGCAATTCACAGCAACATGGTGAGTGAAATAAGGAAAGATAAGAAAGAAAAGGAAAAATATCGGATGGTGTCACTTGTAGGAGGAATGTAGAGGAAACAAAAGCAAGAGACTAAGGGGGGAAATCAATTACAATAAATAAATCAAAATCAACAGACAAATATAAATCGGATACATTCCAAGGGGAAGAGGAGAGAGAAGGAACAAAATGGATGGGAAGGGCACAAGGGACTATGGTGATGATGCACAGGTGAATTGGTGATGAGAATTTCACGGGGATGAAAATGTAAAATACACATGAAATTAAAATTAAATAAATAATTTAATCAGTTTTTTTTTTTTAATTAGGTGTTCCCCACTCCACAAGGGTCCCAGGACAGAAACATGACTGGGCAGTGCTGAGGGTGGGGGAAGGAAAACTGGGGTCAGCAAGTTTCTGGTGCCCATGGAGAAGGAAGATAACATGCATACACAATGATTTCTGGAGCGTTTTATAAAAAGAATCTTACAGTGCTTGAGAGAGCTGGAAACCCAGAGCACACACCCCAATGGGAGCCAGATTGGATGTGCCCCATGGCTGCCTACCCACAGCACACACTGCACTGGCTTGGCTCCTCCAGGGCACAGAGGCCCCCATCCACAGGGCACGCAGAATAAGGGCCAGCTGGTTGCCAACCCAGCTGCCCAGGCCTGAGGACAGCACAAGGGCTGTTCCCAGCAGGAAGGCAAAGGGTAGTCCACTAGGGCAGAAGGTCCTCAAGGACAGAACTGTTTATTTTGTTCATTGCTATATCCCTGGGCCTAGAACTCCAAGGTACTCAGTAGTAGATGCTCAATAAACATTTGCTGAATGAATAACTGAGTACTCTGCCAAGCAAGATAAGAATGAAGTAAGCGGAGGCGGCTGTGTCCTAGGGCTGTGAGTGGGTAGAGCTGGCTCCTCAGGATAGCAGCGGGTAGGTTTGGCCAGGTCAGTGTAAGAACTAGTAACTGTTTTATGTTCTGTGGCTACAGATGCACCCCTCATCCAAGACAGTCAACCCTATCCCCAACAGGATGCTCCCATGATAAAATACGCCCAGACACAGGTTCCATTCCAACCAAGCTTTCTCCCTCTCTCCTACCCTCCCTTCATGTGTCTCTTTTCCTTTCTTGGGCTCCCTCCCACCAATTCTCACTGAGTGTAGCTCCTCTGCTGCTAGAATCCTTCAGAGACACTGCTTCTGCTAGGTGAGCGTGGCCAGATGGTTCTCCCTTACCTACAGCAGTAACAAGGCCACAAAATCATCTTGCTAAAACATAAGTTCCTGGCCCCTATTCCAGAGTTTCTAACTCTTGGCCAAAGAATCTGCATTTTTCTAACAAGTTCCCAGGTAATAGTGATACACTAAGGACCACACTTTAAGAACCACTGCTTTATTAAATTAATCGTGTTTAACACGAGTGGTGTGTGAAAGGGGTCAACTTGGCCCAGAACAGAGATGGGACAGGATGAGGAAGGGTGGGAGGAGGGTTTTTATATGATATCTTAAAAATTAGGCAGACTTATATGCAAGTCTCTTAAGGGAGGACTTGAATATGCAAATGACTATGGGTACCAAGAAAGTAACATAAAAGAGTGGAGAAATAACAAAGAGATTGGACTAGTGTCCAAAAACCTCCTTACAAAAGAAGCTCAGGACCAGATGACTTCATGGTAAGTTTTACCAAATATTTAAAGAAGAATTAGCACAATCCTTTATAACCTCTTCCCAAAAAGGGGAGAGCAGGGAACATTTTCCTAGCTTATTCTATGAGGCCAGCATTACCTAAATCATACAAAGACACTATAAGAAAACTATAGGCTAGTATTCCTTATAGATGTAGATATGAAAATCTATAGCAAAATATTAGGACCAAAATCCAACACCATTTAGCTTTGACCAGGTAGAATTTATACCAAGAATGCAAAGTTGGTTAAACATAAGAACATTTATCAACATAACACATTACTAGAACAAAGGGGGATAATCACATCATCATCTCAATCTCAACTGAAGCAGAAAAGGCACTTGACAAAAATCTAATACTTTCATGATAAAAATAGTTAGAAATCTGGGAGTAAAAAGGAACTTTCTTGACATGATAAAGGGTATTTTTTTTTTACATTCACAGTTAATATCATGCTCAATGATGTGAAAGTTTTCCCTCTTTGGCCAGGAATAGTACTGTACACACCACCACTATTCAGTATTTAAAAGTTCTGACCAGAGCAATTAAACAAGAGAAAGAAATAAAAGGCATCCAAGTTGGAAAGGAAGAAAACTATCTCTAGTGGCAGAGGACATGATTCAATCTAAAAAAAGCCAAAGAATCCACAAAAAATCTAGAGCTAATAAAGGAATTCAACAAACTTGCAGAGTATAAAAATCATTTATGTTTCCACATATCAGCAAAAACAATTTGAAAAGAAAATTAAGAAAGCAATACCATTTGTAAGAGCATCAGAAAGAATAATTTAACAAAAGCGATAAAAAGATCTGTACACTGAAAACCGCAAAATTCTGATGAAGAAAATGAAAGAAATCTTAAATAAATGGCATGACGTGTTTTGTTCCTAGATTGGAAGACTTACAACTGCTAAAATGGCATCCAAGGTAATTTACATATTCAATGTAATCCCGATTAGAATCCCAGCTGAACTCTGTAGAAATTGAATAGCTGATCGTAAAATTTATATGGAAACTCAATGAAGACAGAATGGCCAGAACATTCTTGAAATAGAATCCACACTTCCCAACTTCAAAACCTGCTACAAAGGTATAGGGAAATCAAAACATTGTGGTACTGGTGTTAAGAATGGAAAAGAATTTAGAGTACACAGATAATCCCACACAGTTTTGGCCAACTGACTTCTGACAACGGTTCCAAGACCAGTCAATGGGGCCAGAACAGTCTCTTCAACAAACGGTGCTAGAAAAACTGATAGCCATATGAAAAAGAATGAAGTAGACCCTCCGATTCACACAACATACAAAAATTAACTTAAAGTAAAAGTCTAAACTACAGAGCTAACACTATAAAAATCATAAAAGATAACGTAAGGGTAAATCTTCATGACCTTAGATTTGTAGTATCACACCAAAAGAAACAAAATATAAACTGTATTTCCTCAAAACTTAGCGCTATTGTGCTTTAATGGACATTATCAAGAAAGTAAAAAGACAACCAACAGAATGGGAGAAACTATCTGCAAAGAATATATATGAGTCTAGTACTCCAAATAAATAAGTCTAATAACAAATGTACCACTCAATTTCTAAATGGGCAACAGACCTGAATACGCATTTCTCAAAAAAAAGATATACAAGCAGACGATAGGCACATAAAAAGATGTTCAACATTATTAGTTTTTGGGAAATGCAATTCAAACTATATGAGATACCATGTCACACCCACCAGGATAATTACAATTAAAAATGGGAAAATAACAGGTATTGACAAGCATGTAGAAAAATTGGAAACCCCATACATTACTGGTGGGAATGTAAAATGGCACAGCCATTGTGGAAATCAAGTTGGCAGTTTCTCAAAAAGTTAAGTGTAAGTTACCATGTGACCCAGCAATTCCACTCCTAGGTAGTTACCCAAAGGAAGTGAAATCAAGTACTCAGACACTTGAACATGAATGTTGTTCACTGTACACTGAACAGCAGCACTATTCACATTTGCCAAAAGATGGAAATAACCTGAATGCCCATCAATAGATGGCTGGATAGACATATTGTGGAATATCCACAGGGTGGAATATCATTTGGTCACAAAAAGAAATGGGGTCCGACACATGCTCCAATATGAAACCTCAAAACATTAAGCTTAAGTGAAAAATGCCAGATACAAAAGATCACATTATATGATTCCATTTTTATGAAATATCCAGAACAGGTAAACCCATAAAGACAGCAAGAATAATAGTTGCAGGGAGCTGGAAAGGAGGGGAGAATAGAGAATACTGAATAATGGAATTTTATTTGGGGGTGATGACCATATTTTAGAACTAGGAGGGGGTGATGAGAATTCAGTGAATAGTTCACTTTAAAATGACTAATTTTATGGGAATGCAAACTGGTCCAACCACTATGGAAAGCCATGTGGAGGTTCCTAAACTACTAAAAATGTAACTCCCATAGGACCCAGCAATCCCAATCTTAGGAATTTACCCAAAGGACACAAAAACACTAGTTCGAAAGGACAGCTGCACACCTATGTTTATTGCAGCACTTTCCACAATAGGAAAGCTATGGAAACAATCCAAATGCCCCAAAATAGATGACTGGATCAAGAAGATGTGGTGTATATATACACCATGGAATATTATGCAGCAATCAAAAAAGATAAACTCATACAATTCACAGCAACACGGATGGAGTTAGAAGGGATTAGGCTGACGAAATAAGCTGGAAAGAAAAGGAAAAATACCAGATAGTGTCACTTATAGGAAGAATGTAGAGGAAACATAGAAGGGACTAAGGGGAAAAAATCAATTATAATATTAAAAATCAAAATCAACAGATAACTATAAACCAGAGACATTCCCGAGGGGAGGAGGAAAGGAGCAGGAACAAAATGGGTGGGAGAGCACAAGGGACGATGATGATGGTGCACAGGGAATTGGTGATGGGACTGTCACAGAGACGAGAAGTAGTCACTATACAAAAATGAAAAATAACGTAAAAATATATATAAAATTTTAAAAAATGATTAACTTTATGTTGATCAATTTTACGTCATCCACAAAAAAAGAGGAGTGAGGGAATGAAACAACAGTAAACTAAAGAGCGTGCTCCTTCCAGAAATTGGCAGTTGGGCTGATCCCTAACCAGGCTGTGAGCAGAAATGCAGGCTAATGTTACCAGAATTTTCAACATTTCAAGCGAGGCCAGAAGTCCAAATTTGTACATAAATCTCTCAACTTTTGTACCTTGATAACCAATATAAATTTTCAAAAATCTCTATGTGGACCAAACAAAGTACCTGTAGGAGCCAAACTTGCCCACAAGACACAGACCCAAGCTCTGCTCTATACACAAGGGAGCCACTGAGTGCTCCTGACTGGAAAATGAGGTGATATAAGCAAAATTTTAGGAAACCATAAGGCAGCCTCTGTTGGGCACCCATGATGTATCAGCACTGGGCACTGAATCAGGCACTTCACAAATGTCACCCCCCCCCCCAATCTCACACGTGCCAGAGAGAGAAGGTTAGAGGGTTGGAGAGATCAAGTGATAAGTAACTTGCCCAAAATGAACACAGCGAAGGGAGAATCCAGGGTCAAGTCCAGGAACTTGACAAGACCAAACAGAACTCCCATTCTTTCCCTCGAAACCCTTCTCCACCCTAGTCAGTCTTCCCATCCTCCACCCATTCTCAGAGCAAACCCCAAGGGTCATCACTGAGTTATTCATACTTGTTGGTTACACCCACTCCACCTGCTCCTGCTGGTTTGCTGTCAAAACACATCAACAGCCACACGGTCTTTCTCAAAGATAAATCAGATGACACTGGCTCCCAGTTTAAAAGCCTCCAACACACTACTTCACACACAGGCCAAGCTCCAGAAGGGTCAGGTCCATTTCTGTTTGGTAACAGGGTGACCAGGATCCCTTCCCCACTGTCCTGGAGCTGGTGGTGACAGAGCCCAAGATTGGAGGACCCCTCGGTCCAACCCCCAAACAAGCACCCTGCACTCCCCACTCTTATCCCTAAGCTGTCCCACTCAGGTCCTCTACAGAGAAAAAAACCAAAGCCAAAGAGGGCAAAGAAAAGAAAGACAGTCACCCCAGCTGCAGCAGCAGGTCTATATATGAGCAAGAGTCCAGCCGGCCAGAGCCTATGCCCCCAAGCTCACTGGGAGATGGCACAAAGGCCTGCAGAGCTGGGGCCCCACAAAGCCTTCAGAGTCCATCTGGCTCGACAGGAAAGAACACTACCTCGCCAGGCCAGCCTGAGTGTCACACACACCAGCTCCGAAGGTCACACTAGCCAACTGTACGGCTCTGAGGTTCTGTGACAGGCCAGCGTCCCTGCCAGGCCCATCCCGGGCACCAGGACAAAAAGGGAAAGGAGGCTGGACTGGGTGCTGGCCTGGCCAGCAACAAGTGTCTGGAGCCAGGTGGCAGCCCAGTTCCAGAGTCCCTCCCGCCCTCACCTGGCACCCCACCTGCGGCGCACCCTTCAACTGGCTCTGGGCCCCCTCAGGCCCTGGCATAGTGCCAAGAAGCCTTGTTGGAGGAGCACAATGGCGGGGTCTGCCCAACCCCATTGTAGGACCCCAACCTCACGGAGGACAGGCCCTGGTGCCCGACTCTGTCTCAGGCCTCTTATAGCCCCTCTCCACATGGCCCCCTCTGTTCTCCGTCTCTGTCCCTCCTTCCCCTGAGTAACAGGTGGCTTCCATGCCCCATTATAGGCCAAGGCTTATCCAAGCCAATTCCAGGGGCTCCAAGCCAGATGACAGCAGGAGGGGTTCTGGCTCCTCCCCTACCCAACCAGGGGGCACTCACCAAGAGATTCTTAAAGAAATCCATCATCTTCCACAGTGTCTTTCCCCTGCAAACTGGGGGGCCCTGGCTGAGTGCCTGAGCACCACTGAGCTGTGATTGCTACCTCCCAGCTGCTGCTGCTGCTGCTGCTACTGCTGCTGACGTTGAACAACTTCCTTAAGATCAAACAAGGAACTGAAGGATTTGGGTGTCAGCCCAGAGCTGTTATTCTACATTGACTAGTCCTAACCTTTGACCCCACTTGACTGGTGCAGTTTTTCTGGGGCATCCGGGGCTGATGGAACCACCACACATCATATGTTTTAAGGGTAAGGTACCCCAGCCAGGGGAGAGGTACCGTGCCAGCAGGTTGTAAAAGGAGACCCCTTGGGGGGACTGAGGAGTCTCCTCACCCCCTCCATCTTGATCCAGATCTCAGAAGTTTCCCAACTGCCAGCAGGGCAGGGGACGCTGGAAGCCAGGAATGAGACACGAGTTTCCAGCAGTGTCTGACGCATCTTGGGACTCAAGGCAGGCCTCACTCTGTTGAGGTCTTAATCTTCCCATCTGTGAACTGGCAAGTCCGATGTGTAGCGAGAATAAAAGCAAAACAAGTAAGCAGGTGCCTGCATCTTGAAGGGCATGTTCATGGACCTCGCCGATTCTAAAATACCTTGAAGAAATAGCAGCGGAAATGTTAGAAGTTGTGCCTTTGCAGGTGGGGCTCGTGGGAGGGGCAGAGGCACAGTGTGTGTTTCTTTTTAAAAGCATTGCATATATTACTTTGAGGTTTGTAGAGCCAGGAAGGGCGCGGAGTAAGTTCTCCATGATTCAGAGCAGATGGGTCAAGGAGTCCTAGGGCCCTTGGTGGCTTTTTCAGGCTTTTATTATCAGAGGCGACCAGGTACACAGCAGGTAGGGAGGCCAGGGACCCAGGAGGCTGGCAGGCCTCCTAGCCCCCGGCGCATCTTCACTCTCTGGGCTCTCTAGCCTGCCTCTCTTCTTTCTTTCTTCTCTCTCCACTTGTCTTCTGCTGGTGTCCTCGTGTCTCAGCCCAGATGTACCCACTCGCGCATGCGCACTTAGGCATGCGTGCAGGACCTCAGGTGTCCATCATCACACCAACAGCCGGAGGGCAGAAAAGCCTAAAACTTTTCTCTGACCCTACAGGTTGTTGGGTTTCTTTTTGTTTTTTGGGTGTTTTTTGTTTTGTTTTGTTTTTTGTACTGTGCTGTGGTGCCAGCAAGGCATGAAGCAGGTTCTCTATGACCCGAGCAGTCGGGTCAAGGAGGAGTCCTGGAGTCCTCGGTGGCTTTTTCAGGGTTTTATTGCTCTTTAATATCAGAGGCGACCAGGTACACGGCAGGCAGGGGGACAGGGGGCCAAGAGGCTGGCAGGCCTCCTAACCTCCGGCGAATCTTCATTCTCTGGTCTCTTGTGCCTCTGCTACTACTGCTGCTCCCTCTCTCTCGCCTGGCGTCTTCGTGACCCTGCCTTTATACACCCCGGTCTCAGTCCAGATGCGCCCACCTGCACATGCCCACACCCTACTTGGGGGTGCCCGCCATTAGGCACGCGTGCAGGACCACAGGTGCCCATCATCACCCCTATGGTGGGAGGGCGGGAAAGCCTGATCACTTCTCCATTTACCCTACATGCGCCTTATAAGAGAGAGCAGTACTTAGACCCGGTGACTATTTCACAAGGAAAAATAAAAATAAAGTGAAAGGCTCGAGGAAACTCACACTGCATCTAAGCTCATGTGGGGGCACAGAGTACTGGGCTGCTAATAAGAACACGGGGGAGAGCAAGGAGCCAGGTCCGGGGCTCACCTGGGACCCAGAGTCTCGTTACACTAATAAACACATCACACCGTTCCCATCCAGGGCTTCAGTCCCAGGCCAACTTTCAGAGGAAAGCAAGGTCCCCAACTTGGAAGGGAAGGAAGGAATTTTAAAAATCTCTCCTCCAGCATGGCTTGAGAGAAAGAGACTTTGACTTAGTGTACAGCCAACAAGATTCTAACTTGTGGCTCTGCTGCTTACAGCTGCGTGCGCTGCTTAGCCTCTAAGCTTTAGTTTCCATCTCTATAAAGTGGGAAATTTAACCCACGGTAGTGGCAGGAAGGCACAGAGAAGATCCTCAATGAGTCTGAGCAGAAAGCTAAAGGGAGGAGTCCTGGAGTCCTTGGTGGCTTTTTCAGACTTTTATTGCTTCATTATATTAGAGGCAACCAGGTACAGGGCAGGCAGGGGGCCCCGGGGGGCCAGAAAGCATCTTCACTCTCCTGGCTGCGACTGCTTACGCTTCTGCCTTTCTGTCTCCTCTTCTGCTTATGCTCTTCTGCTGGCGTCCTCGTGACGCCGCCCTTATACGCCTGTGTCTCAGCCCAGGTGCACCCACTTGCACATGCGCACTTAGGCATGCGTGCAGGCCCGCAGGTGTCCATCATCACACCAGTGGCAGGAAGGCAGAAAAGCCTGATCACTTTTCCATTTCCCCTACGCCCACTTTGCAAGGCAGTTGCAGAATAGGACGTGGTAAATATGAAGTGTCCAGTGGAGAGCAAGGCACAAAATGCCCTCAGTAAGGGGGAGCTGATGATCACCGCCATTCCTTCCTCCCCCTCACTCTTCATGCCCTGACTCCCAAGACAGTCTAAAAGTGCCCCAGCACCTGCCCATCCCACCCAGAAAGCCAATCCTTCTGCTTTCCCTCCTTCATCCCAGCTCACCACCAGTAACATGCCCATCTCCACTCTCCCCAGGCTAACCCCATCCTGCAGGTTCTAGAGCTCCTGAGACCCCCAAGAGCATCCTATGCGACAAAAGAGAGGTCAGGATATGTCCCTCAGGGCTGGGGCAGGGCATAACTCAGAGGTCAGAGTGGGCCTTGGCATGGGTCCATCCCTGGGGGCTTACAATGACACTGGAGGTCAGAAGGGGTGAGGAAATGAGGGGCAGCATTCTACACACTCTGGGAGCAACCACATGCTAGAGGGAACCCTGGCTTCAGGGATGTCTCTTCCAACTCTTAAAATTCTAATGAAAAAAAAAAAAAAAACCACATTAGGGCAAGGATTTCAGTCAAGTTCAATGGTCTCCCTTCTCCTAATGAGCCCTTCTTTCCCTAGAGAAACACACCCAGGTTATGGCTGCTGCATCCTCTACATATTTCTCTTTCCTCCCACACCATTTTCTGGCTCATTTGCATTCCTGCTCGAGTCAATAAGTCATTTAGCAGAGCCCCGCCCACACTTCCATGCCTGCTCAGCCTGGCTCCCCAGGACACTCCATGTCCAGAATACTTCTGCAACCCCAGAGCCCAGGAAGTCTTGTGGTCCAAGCCCCTGCCTCTACACACAAATGTATTCAGAGGCATCAAAAGGAGAGACATGAAACTAACTCACAGATCCCCTCTGGGTTAGACACTGGCTCAAGGCTGGGAATGCTGCGACAATCTGCCTCAGTCCCTCTATTCCTATCTGCTCCCCTTTATTTGGTTGATTCCAGCTAGTCTTGATGACCACCTCCTCCAGGAAGTCTTCCTGGCCTCCACCTCTCTACCCAATGATACTCCCATAGCATCCTGCACATGCCTTATCAAATCAGTTATCTGTTTTGTAATTTCTTGTTTAATTGTCTCTTTCCCCCATTTCATCCACAACTTCAGCATCTGGCACATAGGTGCGCAATAAATACTTGCTGAATGAATAACTGAATAACTGACTTCAATCTAGTGACTAAGACAATTACAAGAGTAAATAATTCCAAACCAATAAAAGAAGAACAGTAGTGGGAGTAAGCTAACACCTGCATGGATGAACAGAACACTGGGCAATGGCTGTACTTCAAAAGAAGGAGTTTCTGGTAGGGAGTTGCTCTCCCTATTTTGCAGGTAAATCCACAGAGGTACAAGAAAATCAGGTCCTGCATCTGAAGATACACAGTGGTAGAGCAGGAATCAACATTCCAGCCACTACCTCCTATTTGACCCTCATGATAACCCAGTTGATAATCTAGTTGGTAAATGAAACTCAGTGAGGTTAAGTGACCTATTAGTACCAGAACCAAGTGGTCTAGATGAAAGAGGGAAAGGAGAGCAAGAATGGAGAGAAAGGAGGGAAGAGGGTTGAGAGAAAAGCGGATTTGCCTGTACTCTGGCACTAAACTCAGAGCGGAAAGGAGACTCGGCGAGGGAGCACACAGTCTGGCAGGGTCACCATAGCAGTGGCTGCAGGACCACACACTGGCAGCCTCTTCAGGGAGGGCGGCTGGGTCACCCGGCCAAAGAGTGAGCCCTGCAGACGGCAAGTACAGGAGAATGAGGGCCAGGAAAAGTTACTTTTGTGGGGCAAAACTGGCCTCTGTCCACTGGCAGCACAGGTGGGGAAGAGAGACTGAGGTCTGAGCAAAAAACCCCTCGGTCCCCTGTGCCTCTGAACAAGACCTCTCTTGCTTGTTCACTAGCAAACACACTGTATGACCCAAGGATAACAACGGAATTATATGAGACCCTGTCTGCACTGAGTCCACGGAAATCAGCTGGGTTTCCTCTCCTGCCTATAATTTTTCACCAGCAACTGTGGCCCAATAAAAAGTGCACCAGGAGAGTAAAAGAAAAATATCAAGTGGTTTCACTTACAGGAGGAATGTAGGGGAACCAAATAAGGGATCAATAAAAAAAACTATAACCAACAAAATAATTAAAAACAAAATTAATAGGCAACTATAAATCAGAGACATTCTGCAGGGAAGGGGGAGGGAAGAGCACTAGGGACGATGCTGATGGTGCACAGGTGAATTGGTGGTGGGAATCTTATGGGGACTATACCTGAGAGGAGAAAGCATGTGTTGCACAAAAAGGAAGAATGATGTAAAGCATATATAAAATTTTTAAAAAGTGCACCAGACTAGGAACCAGACAGACCAGCATCCAAATCTCGACCCAGCCACTAGCCGGCTGTGCGAACTTGGACCTCATTCTCTTCATTTATAAAATCAGAGTACTGACCCCACTCTCTGGAATACTTCTGAAGATGAAATAAAATGAAAATGTGTGTGCATCTAACACAGGAACAGTAATTATCACCAAATGTCTGCTGACTAAATCTGTTCAATTTATAGAATTAATTTCTTGACAGGAGCAGCTGACAGTTACTGAGTTCTCACTATATGTGCCAGGCCCTTGACAAAGAACTTCTCTTTAGGATCTATAGGTACTTCTCTTTAGGATCTTTGTGGCCACCGACGAGTAAGTCACTGTACCTACTTGTAGGAGCAGAGAACAGTATCAGGCTTTTCCACGCTCCTACCATTGGTATAATGATGGACACCTGCGGTTCTGCACACATGCCTGGTTTGGCATGTGCAAGTGGGTGCACCTGGGTTTGGACACGGGCATATAGGGGCAGCGTCACAAAGATGCCAGGAGCAGAGCAGAAGACAAGCAGAGTAGAGACAGAGAGAGAGAAGAAGCAGCGGCAGTAGCAAAGACGAGAAGCAGCAAAGGAGCCCAGAGAGTGAGATGCACCAGGGGCTAGGAGCCCTGCCAGACTCCCAGCCCCCCGGCCCCCCACCCCCCTGCCTGCCGTGTACCTGGTCACCTCTGATAATAAAAGCCTAAAAAAGCCACTGAGGGCTCCAGACCTCATCCTTTACCCCATCTGCTGGAATCATGAATAACCTGCCCTGTGCCTTGCTGGCACCACATTACTCCACAGCTGTGGAAACTGAGGCTAAGAGTTAATAACTAGGTAATCGGGTGCCGAGAAATACAGTCAGTCCCCAGTTCACCCACCCAAATCTTGAACCACCTCATTCATCGGGCTCATTCAGGTCAGCTGGTGGGAACACAAGAAACAGGGCATTCAAGGTCAACCTCCCACCCATCTGCCCTTAAGTCTTTCTGAAACCTGCCAACCCAAATTCCCAGAAAACTTGACTTTGGTTCTATATCAGTGGTTAGGACTGTCCATCTTTCCTCTAAGCTGAAAATTCCAGACAGGTGGAAGCTATGTGCACATACACAAGAGCCACGCACATACCAGACTGATCAAATCGAAATGGTATCCATCGAAACATACGTTATTTTACATCCCGCTAACAAAGCAAAATCATCACCGACTATATACTATAGCAAGCTCTTGCTAGTGAGATGCATCTTGATTTCAGAGCTGTTAAGTGAGGGGGGGCAGGGGGAGTCTCTCTTAGACATGATGAAATATCGTAGGAGATACGCAGTAATTATTTGTACTTGGTAATTATTTCTTGGGGTAGTAGAGAAGATGCCTGCCTCAAGGCAGCCTCAAGGAAATGTCTTACCAGCTGGCTAAGGGAATACTGCATGTATCTAAGACTCAATTTTCTCATCTATATAGTAGGAAAAATAATTCTTCTCTTCCTGGTAGCTGTGAGAATCAGAAAAGTGTTTTATAAACTGCATAGCACTGTGCAGCCCTAAAGCATAAACAGGATGTGTAAAGTGGATGATGGACTCGTCAGTGGCTGTGGTGAAGTGAGGAAGCCCTGCGGGTATTTGTAGAGGGCTCCTTAAGAATAGGGCTGCCCTGGGGCCTCCCTGGTGGCGCAGCGGGTTGGGCACCGCACTGTGAAGTGTCCGAGGCACAGCAGCACGAGTTTGATCCCCGGCCAGCAGACCTCTCCTGCCTTGCCCGCTGTTCCCCTCAGCAGTGTATTTCAATTGAACTGCCTGTTCTGTTCGCCACTCTGTCTCACCTCCCGCACCTCTGGCCTGTACCCCAGCTCTTATATGCATAAATACATCTTTCCAAAAAAAAATACAGCTGCCTTGGACAAGGGACTATGGTGACGTGCACAAGTAAACTGGTGGTGGAAATTCTATGGGGACTACACCTGAGAAATGAAAGTGTTGTAAAATGTACATAAACATATAAAGTAAAAAAATTAAAAAAAAAAAAAGAATATGGCTGCCTTGGGATAACCCAGCTCTGTTTTCTAGGAAAATGGGGTTCCTACTTGCCCATCACAGAACATGACTGACACTTGCCTCCAGCCTAGCACTGGTTAAGGAAGTCTGGTGTGTACATGACAGAGATCATCCAAGTCAAGCTTTGGGGTGCCAGTGGGCAGAGCTTCTGGTTCTGATCCAGAATGTGTATGTGGCCTGAAACTTTCAGTCTTCCCAATAAAGTTGGGCTTGGTTTCAGGTCTGAGCCTCACAGCAGGAAACTGGAAAAATAGCCCTGTAAATCTCATCAGGTTATTTGAAATAACTGGTGCTAGGCTTGAAGGGGGAGGCACTCCAGGAAGCCAACAGTCTACATGAAGGCTAGGAGACAGGAAAGTGAGGAGGGAGGTGACTTGCTTTGGTCTCACTGGCCATACGTGTGACCAGGCAAGAAGCCCAGGACCTCCTGCTTGGCTTATCTTGAGGAATTGGAAATAAGGACCTCGAGCCTCCCAGAAAACCTCTGCTTCCCTCCAAGCCCTGTCCCTGAGAGGCAAAGCAGCAAGAGCCCCAAGGCTATACTGTCTCCTAATTGGCACTGGTGGGTGGGTGTCTGGCTGAGTGTCAGAGGCCTGGTTCCCCCCTCCACCACCCTTTGGTGGTCTTTGTTCACCAGGCACGGTTCCTGCACAAACCAGGTTGCCTTCCAACTTACCCTCTCATATTATACTTCCTTCCCCTCTCCCTTCTCTCCTCCCCTCCCTCCTGCCCACTTCCCTGCTGACTCCTGAGAATGGAAACTACAGCTACACCCCAACTCTAGGTTGTAGCCAAGGGCAGCAGAAGCCTTCTGAGCCCTGCCGCCACCTCTCCACTTCTTTCTCCAGCAGGTACCTTTAACACCAGGCACTACAGACCCTGTGGCAACTAACCTCCTCCCCTGACTCTGGCCTACTAGACTCATGCTAGGGAGAGAAAAGCTGAAAAAGCGCTTTCCGGATTTGCCCATTGAGAGAGAACCATCACAGACCAGCCGTGAAACCTGCACCACCATCCCCTGCTTCCCCTTTCTTTATCTCAGAAGCCAGCTCCTACAGAAGCCCTCGCCCTAGCGCCCCATAGGAATGTCACTGCCCTCCTAGCAGAGTTCAGCATCATCTGGGGAATGTGAAAATACCACCGAGAGGGTGACCTAGTTCTGCCAGTCACTACGCTGGGATCAGAACTCAGTCACCCATCCCCAAAATAAAGCTCCAAACTCACTCTTTCTCACCACCCAACTTATTCCCAGGGCTGTCCGGGCCAGACTGAGTGAGTGGAAGGACACAGTCTCACACAGTTCCTAAAGGAGGAGGCACCATATACCAGCAGACCTTTCCAGGTCTCTCCTAGCTCTGTGCCTTAGCTTCCTACAAATTACAAGGCACGCAGGTGGCCGCTCTCCCTTGGCCGCTCTCCCTTCCCCTCCACTGGGGTCGACCTGTCACCCCAGAGAGATCACTGTGTGCCTTTACCACCAGCAGGTGGCCCCTCTCCCTGCACTGACTGGTCCTGGTGCCCTCCCGCAGGGGCTATGCTACCAGCTGCACAACTTCTGCCCAAGGTCAAGGAGAGAAGCTCGTCCCTGCCCGCGTCAGGACTGCCCGTCAATGGCGAAGCAAGGTGAGAGGTTAGCTAAGTCAGAATTTCAGTGATCTGGGCGCTTCCTGTTACCCTTCCACCCAGGACAATAGATTCCTGGGAGTTCAATGGCCCCAGCTCCCTCCTAGCACACAGCAGGATCTCATCACATGCACTGGGCTGAGAACCGCATCAATCAGGGCATGTTTTTAGACCGCTGGGTTTGACTAAGCAGAATGCAACATCAGAAAAGAAGCCAAGGGAGACTGGAAACGTACCCCCAAGGTTTCTGAGTGATGCCATCTGAGTCACCCACCTCAGCTCTGCCAGCCCCTAAAAGACCCTAACCTTTCTGCCCCCACCCCAGAGGGAGATGGCAGGAGGGAGACTGAGGGGTTCCAGCCTCCTGCTTGCTGGGAGTTTCATTTCAGGCTAACCTGCAGGATGGGGATGTCTGCAAATTGCATGTTCTGTTCCTTCCCTGTCTAGTTAATGATTACCTAAATAAATGCTTCAGTCCCGAGTGATTCTAACAGTCAGTCCCCAAGCTCCAACAGCCTAATTATACATATACAACCGCGTGGGGACTTTGACGCTGAACAACTCCCTTCCCCATAAACCATATGTCAAATAACACAATTGCCCCACCCCCTTCTGCCAGCTGGGGCTGATGAATGGGGTGCTGGGGCAAATGCAGGTTTGGGGTAGGGCTATTGGGCTGCCCACCCCAGGCCCAGCTGCCCTAGCTGCGAGAACCACTTGACTGCCAATACATTCACACCAACGCAGCGTCCACCCCCCAAACAGACACCCAAAACACATGGATGTTACAACAAAGAGCCACCCAAACATTCTCATTCACCCCCACACACAACAAACACTCGCTCAGGCAAACATACGCCTAATCTCCGGTGAGGTTTATAGGTCCCCAAGGCGAGGACCATTAGCCAGCTGCACGCCCTGCTGCTGGAAACAGTTATCATCTGTTGCTGCGTCCAACTCGCCTGCATAGCAGTCCCCTCCTCAAAAGCCACTTCCCTTTGCGCAACAGAGGAGGTGTGCAAAGAGGAGGGAGGCCAAGCTAGAGGCCCCGGCATTTTTCTCACAACCAATTCCCTTTCTACCTAAAGAGATCTGTGCATCCAGCGGATGTGTGGGAAGCAACACTGGCCCCTGATTCCGAGGGCTGTGCCACCATCCAGACCCCACAGGTGGAAGCTGTGGGCAGGGCGGGACTGCAGCAGCGGGGGGGAGGGGGACACACTAAGGACCAACAGCACAAGCGACCATTCTGAACGGGAAGGTGTCATGGCCCTCACTTAGCTCTGGTCTCCCCTAAAGAGGTCTCCAGGGGTAGCTAAGTGGTGGGGTTAGCAGTGGACACAGTGGGGTTCCAGTTCCTGGCAGCCTGACCCTATGGGCTGACTTAGTGGGTAGCTGGTGGCCTTGGGCACCCAAAGCGCCAGCGTCCAGTGTGCCACCTGGTGTAGATGGTATAGTCCACAAGGGGGCCTGGTGAGTCACAGGGAGGCTCCTAACACAGCTGGGACTTTTGGTCATCTCTCTGTGATGCAATGGACAAAGCCGAGACCAGTGACTGCAAAGCAGGTCTATCAGGTGAGAGCTCTGACCTCTTAAGTCCCAGACAGTTTCAGCTCCCCGGGGAGGCAGGTGATAAGCCCTGGCCCAAGGCACAGCCCATGTGTACTAAATTGGAAGTTCCTTAGGCCAAACAGATACCAAGAGGGAAGGGTAAACTGGAGTTCTGAAAGTGACCGGTCTGAAAGGGCCACCAGGATGTGAAATCAGGACTCTTTTCTCCCAGGTCTAAAGGACAGGCATGTCTGCAGGATGGGACATGCACTCGAGGTCTGGGCTGCGCAGCTCAGACCAGGCACTCACCCTCATGACCACCCTCTCCTACACCACCAGCAGCCTGGCGTGTGAGAGGAGCCCACCGCCTTCAAGGGGCGGGCAGCCACGGGATCCTAGTCACTAAGGCAGCAGGTGTGCACGCGGGAGACCCCACCTCCAGCTGGAGTAGAGGGAGGCACAGTTTTCCTACACCTGGCTCCTCCGATCAGCTCTATGGAACCCAGTGCACCCTAATTGACAATCTCCTTGCCTCCACTGGTCCATCAATCCGGCCCCACGGCTCCCCTAAAACTGCTCTTGTCAAGGCCACCAATGACCTCCAAGTTGCCAAATGCAAGAACTTTTCCCTCCAGTTCACCTCTCAGTGCTCTTCCTGCAGCATTCCCTCCGCTGGGTTCGCATGGAGCCCGCTCTCCTTTTTCCTGCAGCGCTCCTGCTAGGCACTTTCTAGAGGCCGCCTCTGTGGAGATCGTCCAGGCTCAGCCTGGGCCCTTCTTGTCTATCTCCACTGTCCCCCAAACTACACATCTATTCCCCCAGATTTAATAGCATCTCTGTGCTGACTCCCCACATGAGTATCCCCATCCTTGACCTCTCCTTGGGCCTCTAACTCAGCATCTCCAAATGTAATTTGATTTGTCCATTTCACTGGCTCATGGGTGTCTCAAATTTGGAGTGTCCAAGTAGACCCACTGATCTTCCTCCCAGACTCTGCTTCTCCCCAGACTTCCCCATCTCAGAAAATGGGACCAAGCCTGCCGATTGCTCAAGTCCCATCTAGATTGACTAAACATGTAAGTTCTTTCCTTTCCCTCACCAACCACGTCCAATCCATTAGTACATCCTGTTGTCTCCACCTTCTCGACATAACTTGAATCCATCCATTTCTCTCCATCTCCACCCTCAGGTTCAAGCTCCCTTCGGTCCAATCTCTCTCCTACTGATCTATAATCCATTCTCCACGCGGTAGTCAGATAATGTGTCACATAACTTGGTTGATTAAGATCCAAACCCTCCTGAGGCCCACAGCTGGGCACACTCTGCCTCTGCCAACGCTCCATGTGCACTCTATTCCAGCCACAAGGGCCTCCTTTCTGTTCCTCAAAGGTGCAGACTCCTTTCTGCCTCAGGGCCTTTGCACTCGTTATTTCCAGTATCTGACACACTCCCTGCTCTACATACAGCCATTCCTTCTCATCCTTCAGGGCTCAGCTTAAATGTCATCCCCTCCAGAGGCGTTCCTTCAGCACCCACAGAAATCCATTTCTCCCTCCCACAGACACCGCAATTCGGGATTAGCACCCTTGAAGGAAAGGCCATGCTGTGTCTCTCTTTCAGAGCAGAATCAGAAGCTGTAGCTGTTGATGACTCTTTTATATATATATATATATATATAAAAGTCTATATATATAAAGATTTATTTATGCATACAAGAGCTGGGGTACATGTCAGTGGTGTGGGGGGTAACAGAACAGACAGATTGACTGAGATACACTGCTAAGAGGAGCAGCAGACAAGGCAGGAGAGGTCTGCTATGCCATGTGGGTCACCTCCCTAACCGGGGATCAAACCCATGCTGCAGTGGCTACAGATGCTTCATAGTGAGGTTCTCAATCCCTTGTGTCACCAGGGAGGCCCACCTCTTTTATTTATAGTCCATCTTCCTCACAAACTGATAAGCTCCATGAGGACAGGAATTATATCTGCCATGTTCACTACTGTATCCCAGGCCCTAAAGCAATCTCTAGTCCATGGCAAGCATTCAATAAATATTTGCAAAGTGACTCAAGGAATTTCACTAGCACTTTCATGTGTAAGGACAGTAAGCAATACAACTCCTGTTAGAGGCATTCAGGGCAGGCCTCAGGGGGAGATGGCATCCAATCTGTGCCTTTGCATGAGAAGAAGGGAGGTTATGGATGAGAGCAGAGGAAGAAGCTGACAGAAGAGGACCAAGAAGGAATCACAGCCAGGGAAATAATCAATCTCACTAGCACTTACCTGTCCACATTGCTATCAAATGATCTCTGCCATGAATGACCTCCCTAGGCCACCATCCCTAAGTACCCCAGGAGATACCCCAAGCTGCCATTGTGCACCTCCAACTAAGAGACAGCTGGCCTAGTTTCCTACCAGAGACAGAGGGAGTATGTGTGCCCACCTCCACCATTTCCCACAGTTACCAGGAGCCCTGCTCCACCTCAGCTGCCTAGGAACAAGATGCGTAATGCTTGGCATCCCGCCTGCCATCTTCAGAAATCAATCATCTTAAGGAGTTCCCCTTTAGCGGGACCAAGGCTAACCCACAAAGTGTCTTTGTATCAACTGGAAAAGAGGACCTCTCTAGATAGACCACTGTGACACCAGGCTGACCAGCAGATTACCGACCTCAGGCCCCACTCACCCCTGTGCCGAGTGCACGTGCACAGCACACCTTCTGCAGGGGCCCCCTCCATCACAGAGGGGCTCTTTGCAATCCCAGGCAGAAACTGGGCAAGCCATGCCTTCCAGCCCTGCCCCCGAGGCCAGGCAGATGCCAGGGCACTTTAATAAGACCAGTTCTTGTACCCTCAAAGCTCCATCCAGGCGAGAAGTCCAGGCCAGCCCAGGGTCTCTTGGGAGTCATGCCCAGGTGACCAGGGTGATGGTCCTCATGGGAATGAGGCTGAAACTCCCCCTCCCCCTCCTACCCCTCATAACAGCTGATGACCGATTCCCAGAAGAGACCCTCTGGGCCTTGGCACAAAGCCCCTGACACTCATGCATCAAAAACAATCAGAGATTACTGGTGAACAGGAAGGCCCTGCCAGGGTATTTGCCTGCCTGGTGATATTGAATTTTAAACATGTGTGCCTGTTTACTCTCCCTGAGAGTCTCACTCGCTGCCCGGTAGCCAGGCAACACTATCTGACCTGGGGGACCAGGAAGGGGACTTTCTGTGCCAACCAGGTCACCTGGGAGGGTTATCTAAGCACAACCAGTCTCCATATAATGAAGTGCCTCCCCCTCCCACATCTTCCCACATTCACCTCCCCTGACCCCAGCCCACAGGCCCCCCCAACCAAGACAGTCCACTCTGACGAGACAGAAGGACAGTGTAAGCCCGGGACAGAAGCGGTGGCACAGTTAGGATGGGACAGAAGCAGGTCACTAGGATTAGGTGTCACTGTCGACCCGGTGGGCAGCCTGGCTGTGCCCCTGCCAGCCAAACTGAGAGCCAGAAGCTGAAATCACAGCAAGAAAGATTCACGTTAGAAAGGAAGGAGCTGGGCCTCCCTGGTGGCGCTGTGGGTTGAGCAACGCACTATGAAGCGGACTGCAGCCACTGCAGCATGAGTTTGGTCCCTGCGGCCAGCCAGGGAGGGGACCCACATGGAGCGGCAGACCTCTCCTGCCTCGCCCGCTGCTCCCCTTAGCTGTGTGCTTCAGTCAGTCTGCCTGTTCTGCTCCCCACTCTGTCTCTGGTTGATCCTCTCACCCCCCACATCTCTGGCCTGTACCCCAGTTCTTATATGCATGCATAAATCTTTATTTTTTTAATTTTTTTTTCTTTTATTAAAATATTTTAAAATTTACATATACTTGCCATTAATTGTAATCCCCATGTATTCCCCATCACCATCTCACCAGTGCACCATCACCTCAGTCCCTCGTGTTCCCATCTTCCCTCAACCCTCCTCCTCCCCTCCCCACCAGGTGTCCCCAGTCTGTCCTTGACTCTTAATTTTTGGTTTCTGTGTCTTTATTGCTGTTATTGTTATTATTAATATTGTTCTTAAAAAAAAAAAAGAAAGGAAGGAGCTCACAATGTGTGGCTGGAGACAGGCAGTGGAAACTCCTTTCGAGAAAAGAATGGACAATTGCAACTCAGGGCTGAGCAAAACTCGCATGTGGCATGTTTCGTTTTCTGGGTGAGAGGTTATCTTTCCACCTGGATGGTGTCAACAATTGCTGACTGAAAACAAAGGTCACATCTCAGCTCTAGGCTGACAAGGAGAGAGAGTGTGGCCTTTTCTCTGTAGATAAGCCTAGGGACACACAACACGTCTATCCTTCACACCCGTGGTCGGGAGGACCCGTAAAGTTCCACAATCAGTCACAGACTCACAAAGCAGTGATACCAAGCTGACAGGAAATTAACCCCAGAACCATGGAATCCCACTGAAAGGAGACCTACTATATGCTGGGCCTCTACGGTTTCTTAAAATCAGAGGATAAAGTTCTTCACTTCATAGATAAGGAGCCCAAGTCTAGCAGAGCCCAGCCCCTTCCACTGAATCATGAAGGTGGCCCGACCTTTTGGTAGAAGATTAATGCTCCCTCCAAGAGATGCCCCCTCCAAGAGATGGTCTTGTCCTGATCCTTCGAACCTGTGGCTGAGCTTACATGGCAATCAGAGGGATTGAAGTTGCTATGAGCAGGCCCTGAGATGTAAACAGGGCCCTGGATTACTCAGGTAGGTCCCAGGTCACCAAGAGTCCTTGTAATTAGGAGCAGAAGAGGGACAGTCAGAGGTGACAGTGTGAGAAGGGCCTGGCCCAAAGTTGCTGTCAAAGACCAAGGGATGGGCCAGGAGCCAAGGAATGCAGGGGTCCTTATAGAAGCTGGAAAAGGGTACAAAGCACATTCTCTGCTATGTCCCCAGCTGGAATTCAGCCCATAGGAATCCACTTCAGACTTCCAAAACTGTAAGCTACATCTCCAAACATAAGACAAACTTATGTTGTCTCAATGCCCAAAGCCTGCTCATTTGCTTCAGCAGTCATAAACTCACACAGACTCCTGCCAGGTGGAAGTCCAGTCAGACTTCGTGGGGAGAAGGAACACTGACACCCTAGCACCATGCCTCCGACTAGGGCATCGTTCCCTAGTCCTCAACCCTGAACATCTCGGTGGCATAAATTCACAGTCCGGGGTGAACTTTAGTTTGTTATCTTGATAGCTCCTTTCAAGCTCTGAGCTGATCTTCAAGAAACCAAGTGTGGACTCCCAACCTCCACTGGGCACAGGACTCACCCGTCAAGGAGAAAGGTGAGTCGCAGAGGACAGGCCGTGCAAACAGGATTCGGGGCACTTCCCTGGCCGCAATGACTCAGACCAGACCAAAGCCCTGGAGGCCTGCGCTTCCCAGTCCCCAACTTCCGCTGCGAACTAACCTCTGGAACCCCAATTCTGGGTCCCTGGCTCAGCCTCACTCTCCAGGTGACGGGGCCCAGCCCTAACATGCACAGGAACCCCCACCTGCCTGCTCCTCAGATCGTGACCCCGGCGTGCTCTCTGCCTTGCTGTTCTGGTGCTGGAAGGGTTCGTTCACTCCTGGGATCAATGCCCTCTTCAGGAAGCAGACAGAAAAGCGGGGTCCATGGACTCTCTGGCTTTTTGAGTTTACATGGGTCTCCTTGAGCTCCACGCCGCAGCAGGAACCACTCAGTGACAGTCATGTCACTGAGTAATGCAGAGTGATGCTGCCTGCGGTTATGCTTCCTCACATTCCGTATGCCCCCGAAGAATCAAGATCGAATCTTCCCTGTTCAACAGAGGGTCACGAAGCAGGAAGACATGAAGCTAAATGAACCACAGCTGCTGCCTCCCAGCCTGGCTCTCCTGACCACAGAATGACCACTGCAAATGCTCAGATGCTGTCCCAAATCCATGTGAGCCTGGTGCCAGGGAGGCAGGAGGGGATCTAGTCAGGTCCTCGGAATCATCCTGATCCCACGGAGTTTCTGGGTGAGAGGCCTCCTCTGAGCACAAACCTCCCATCAGGACCGGGGCCATCCGGAGAAGGGGAAGCACTAGATACGGCAGCAGGCAAGGGCTTTGAAACCCAGACACCTTTCTTTACAAGCCAGGAAGGATAGAAGGCCCAAGGCAAGTGGGAGAGCGCACATCCCTTCCCACAGAATTGATACACATTTTTGGAAGAGCGCTTTGACCAAACAGAGCACACCTGAGCACAACCTGGGCCCAGACCTAGCAGCTCATGCTCCTTAAACAAAACCAGCTCCTTGCCTCATCTCTCTCATCCCCTTCCTTCTTCTACTTTCTTCCCCTCCCTCCCTCTAGATACCTCTTCTCTCCCACCCCCACTCCTATTTCCTTCTGCCCAGTTCCTCCTCTTTTCCTCTTCTACAACAGATGACGCCACCCAGCCTTCCACCCCTCACTTCTGGCTTCTCATTTATAGCCAACCAGCCATCCCATTAACATCTGACATTTCAGAAACTTCTCGGTCCTACTGCCAAATCAAATCAGCTCAGCCCTTGTCATTTGCTAACAAATCCAGTTCACTCTGGCAAGGGGCTCCGCTTGATTTCCACGTGTGACAGAGTCCAGCCACGTAGCTGGAGACACTGACCCCGCTGCCCAGCCCCCTGCCAAGGGCACTGTAGCTCCCTCAACAAGGGTGTCCCTGGCAGACAGGGTCCCAGAGGGCACCTGTCTCCTCCAAGATCATCTGGTTCTCATATTTCAAAGTAGGGAGCCAGGCTCTGTGTATATAGTTAAAATAATTTAGTAAAAAAACAAGATGAATGTCTCCACCCTCAAAGTTTGTTTTGTTTTATTTTTCTTCCTCATCTTTAGAGGACTCATAGGAATTAGTATCTCTTTTAGAGAGGAAATGTTTATTTAAACTTCAGTAATGCCTTCTGAGTCGCCTGGTTTCTTCTTCATTGGTTAAATGCAAGTAAAATCAAATTTAATTCTCTTTATTGCAAAAGAGCACAAACTCTGTGATCCTGTTTATTTATGTTCCTATATGTGTGTAAGATGCCAAGATGTCTGGACATTTGGCCGGTGGTAAGAATGAGACTATCTGGGGAAGGACTACTGTTGAGGTGGGGTGTGTGTTTGGTTTGGTTTGTCTTGATTTTGAACTCTCTTTGCATTTTATAAATGCTTAACTTTTTAATAATAGGCATACATCAGTTTATTAAAAATCAGAGGTTTGGGGTTTTGGTTTTTGTTTTTGTGTTGCTGTTTGCTTGCAAACAAAATATCAAATGAAAAATTCCTCAAAAAAAATGAAGCTTTGTTGTTCAATGCCATAGTCGCAAGATGAGTCAATGAGGACTCCTAAGTCACCTATTGTGAGTACTTACTAAGCACCACCCCCCAAGTGTTTAGGAAACACCAACTGTGAGCTCCTTACTACCAGGCCCTATGGCAGCAGGGATGGGAAAAACACATAGTCAGGCTGTACCAGGCCAGTTCCTCCCAGCCCTGGCCCTACAACACTCCAGCCCATCACACACACATGCCTAAAGCCACACTTGAGTGACATCAGAGCAAGCAGATGCTGGCAGAGCTTCTGAGCCTTACCACGCTCCCACCAGGAGCTCCCAGGAAAGGTCAACTCCACACCCTATAGAGGTTTAATGGTGACCCCAAAAAAGATATGTCCATAACCATATGGATGTGACCTTATTTGGGAAAGATATAAATGAGCTAAGGCTCTCCTGCACACTGTGGGAAAAACAGAACAAGGCCAAGATGCCTAGGCCAAAGCCTGAGGCTCGGGCTCCATTAGTAATTTTTAGAAAACAAGGATCCCCTCTGGCACTTCCAGTTCAGAATGCCAGGAAATCAAGGTTTACCTGGGAACAGGCAAAGGATTCGCCTGTGCGGGTGGCTCCCAGCTCCCTAGAGAAAGCCCTAACTGTAGGTTTCTCAAGGGCCAAAACTGCATCACCATCATCATCACCACCATCATCACCACACCTCTATTATCACAACCAACCATTGAACACCTATACGTGTTAGGTACCCGTCAGCCACTTCATGGATTACCTCATCACTCCTCACACACCCACTCTTCTAGCCAGCCATTATCCCTATTCTATAGATAAAATAATTGGAGATCAGACAGATTAAGTAATTTGCTCAAATGATTCATGCAGAGCAGCTGGGAGCAGTGCTTAAGCTAGGACAGGCTTCCGAGCCACACAGACAGGCCTGAGCCAGAGCCCAGCTCCATGCTCACCAGCTGAGGGACCATGAGTGAACCACAAAGCCCCTTGTGGCAATTTCCGTCAGAGATGCCGGAAGTAATTCCTCTCGAATGTCAGCTCCAATGACTGGCAATGACTGCCTGCAGTGCTTTGTTTGGAGAAGATTCTAAGACACGTGTAAGCTCATGGGAAGGAGTATCTGCCACAGGGCAGAGGTAGGACCATAGCACAAAAATCACATCCTTGCCACTCCTCATCTAGAGAAACGCCACAGTTTGTAGAGACAACTATACAAAAACATGGGCGCACTTACATAATCAGCAGAGTTTTGACTAAGTCACCAAAGGGACTTAATGGGGAAAGGCTAACACTTGATTATCCATTAGACTAAATAAACTATATCATATTATTCACAAATTAAATTGAGATAGATCTTTGACCTATAGTTAAAACTACAAAGCTTCTAGAAGAAAACATGGAAAGAAAATCTTTGTGATGTGGCGTAAGCAAAGAACTTCTAAGACACAGAGAATGACAGGCATAAAATGAAAAAAATCCATGACATATCAAAATTAAACTTCTGCTACTCAGAAGGCCAAGAAGACAACCCAATTTTTAAAATGGAGGAGGGGCAAAAGGAAGCTATTAAGAATGGCCAACAAATATATGAAAAGGCATTCAAAGTTATTATTCAACACAAAAATAAACAGATAACTATAAATCAGAGATATTCTGTAGGACAGGGGGAGGGAAAGGGGTCAAAACCAGGACAAGAAGAACACAAGGGACTATGGTGATGGTGCACGGGTGAATTGGTGGTGGGAATTCTATGGGGACTACATCTGAGAAAAGAAAGCAAACACTGTACAAAAATGAACAGTGAGGGCCTCCCTGGTGGCGCAAGGGGTTAAGTAGCAGCACTATGAAGCTATCCGCAGCCACTGCAGCAGGACTTCAATCCCCACCTCCAGCCAGGGAGGGGACCCACATGGCGCAGCAGACCTCTCCTGCCTCACCCGCTGCTCCCCTCAGCAGTGTATTTCAGTCAATCTGCCTGTTCTGCTCCCCACTCTGTCTCTGGTGAATCCTCTCACCCCCTTCCCCCATACCTCTGGCCTGTACCCCAGCTCTTGTATGCATAAATAAATCTTTTAAAAAAGAAAAATGATGTAAAATATACATAAATAAATTATTTTTAAAAGTTATTATTGATCAGAAAAGTGCAGACTGAAACCACAAATACCCCTGCATTCCCACTCATGTGGCTAAAATTAAAAATACTAACAATAGCGAATGTTGACAAGGATATAGAGCAGTTCGAACTTCCACAACATTGTCGGTAGAAACATAAAATGGCACAACCATGTGGCTAAAGTTTGGTCATTTCATACAAGGTTAAACATTCACCTGTCCTTTGATCAAGCAATTTCACTACAGATAATTACCTAAGAGCAATCCTAAAAATGCATATTGAAAAGCAAAGCAAAACCTATACCAGGATGTTCATGGCATTTGTCCGGTCATTGTAGCCCAAAACTGGAAGCAACCCAAATATCTCCCAACAGGAGAATAAACAGTGCTGTGTTCATCTAGTGGCGATAAAGGAACAAAGTCCTGGCACCTTCAGCAGCAGGAGGGACCCCACAGAGAAACTGAGCGGGACACGAAGGCACTGTTCCACTTGGGATGCTTCTTCTGGAGGTTTCTAGATGATTGCATTTATTAACTAAATGCAAATCTCTCCACATTCAAAAACATCTTTCTGACCATAGTTTCTGTAAAATTACTCCGAATTGAAAAGAAAGTGGTATCTCCCCTAGAATATTTCATTTTTTTAAATATTTATAAAATGTTTACAGTCAAATTATGCCTTACGCAGGTATGATGATGCTTTGCCACATCATCTACTCAAATACATGTGCTATGACAGTATCATGTTGATTTCCTGGGGGGACTGGCCTTCCAGGGGTACCGAGTGCTCACCTGTCACTTGGCGGGCCCAAGAGTTTTACCTTAAGTGGCACCAAAATGCAGTCAGAGTAGAAAGAATGGAGTACAAAGACAGATACTAAACCAAAACTCCTTGAAAGTCATTTCAATCAATTTACTTCTGTAGGAACTTGGACACTTTCTGGGACTGCTTACTATGTTAGCCCAGGTCTGCCACAATAAAGCACCACATGGTTATTTGATCGCTCTCATGTTGCCGCGTGAACAATAAAAACAAATGCAATGTAAATTAGTTAATTAATAAAAATAAAATAAAGCACCACAGACTGGGTAACTCAGACGCAGACAGTGACTTCCTTAGAGCTCTATGATGCTGGAAGCCTGAGACACAATTCATTTAAAGTGAGTTCTAGATCATTTCCACTAATTTACAGGGGGGGAAACAATCACAACCCTGGTTGCTTCTGGGGAGGACAGCTGAGACTAAAAAGGGACTTGGGGTATCATTCTTGAGTGATCGAAAGGCCTTGTACCTTATGCAGCCTATGGGTCGCTTAAAAACCATTAATAAAAGTAAACAGCTTTTCACAAAGATGGTGTAGAAATGGTGCCAAAAGGAAAGAAGGAAGTCCCTGCCCCTCCCAAAGCCAAAGCTTTGAAGACCAAGAAAGCAGTAACTGAAAGGCATCCACAGCCATAAGAAAAAGAAGATCCGTACTCCACCCACCTTCTGGAGGCCAAGGCAACCTGAATATCCTGGGAAGAGGGCTCCCAGGAGAATGGAGCGTGACCTCTCTGCCAGTGACAGGCTCCGTGGCCACTGAGCCAGCCATGAAAACAAATGATGGACTTCCTTGGTGGCGCAGTGGGTTGAGCACCACACTGTGAAGCAGCCGCGGCACAGCAGCACAAATTCAATCCCCAGCCAGAGATAGGACTCCCATGGCGCAGTAGACCTCTCCTGCCTCACCCGCTGCTCCCCTCAGCAGTGTGTTTCAGTGGATCTGCCTGTTCTGCTCCCCACTCTGTCTCTGGTGAATCCTCTCACCTCCTGCTATTCTGGCCTATACCCCAGCTTTCGAATGCATAAACAAATAAATCTTAAAAAAAAAAAGAAGAAAGATGACAACACACGTGTGTTCACGGTGAGCATCAAGGCCGACCAGCATGACATCAAACCAGCTGAGAAGCAGCTCTCTGCCATTGACATGGCCAAGGTCAACACCCTGACCAGACCTGGTAGAGAGAAGCAGCCGTGTGTTCCTCCTGACTATGACGATTTGGATGTGACCAATGAAATTGGGATCATCTAAACTGAGTCCAATTGGCTAATTCTAAATATAATTTTTTCACCATAAAAAAGTAAATAAATAAAAGTCAACTGTTTTAAGTTATATATTTCAATGTATGTGTTTTTAATCTGGTTTGCAAGGAATGTGCAAGAAGTATAAATGAGTTGGCCTTCAACATGAACAAAATCAGGGACAATATACAAATGGGCAGGTAGTTCCCCATGGGGTCTAGAGTCACACAGGGGGTACACACACACATCCACACATGTAGACTCAAGTAAGCCCTCCCTCATGTCTTATGGATACCCTGCCCCTAGCTCGCCGATCCACTGGCCAGTATGAAGTCAGACAGCTTCTGGGAGTGGCTCTCAAGGAGACTGCATGTGGACAAGGGATAGAGACAGCCCTCCCAGGGCCCTCGGGGCACCAAGAGAACTTGGCTTAACGTCCTGGAGCTGTGGTAATAGGGGCAACAAATATTTGTCCCAAAGCTCATGTTCTCTCCAGGGCTTTCCTGAAGAGGGAGAAAACCAAAGCCCCACGCTGAGATCCTTCAGCCGTTTCTGCCCCATCCAAGAGGACTCCCAGAATCCTTCCACAGATGCCTCCCCACCTTGTTCACAAAAAATGGGTAGTTCTGAAGAAAAGGGGCAGGAACCAGGGGCAAGATGAAGAGATGGCATGAGGCCTGGGCCATGCTACAAGCTGGAAAGGGAAGCCGAGTCAGGGACAGAGTGGCCAGTGGGTAGCTGGTGAACTGGAAGGAAAGGGGAAGGAGATCCAGAATAGTCTTTTCCAATGGGAATAAAGAGGGGGAGGCTCCTCTAGCTTCCATTTTCTTCCCTAGCATCTGAAGACTCACGCCTCTGCCTGAACTACCCCTGAGAGTTCGGGGGCCTCAGGGAGTCACAGAGAACAAAGTTCCAAAGGAGGAACATAGGAACAAGACTTCCCCCTCATACCCCCAAGCAGAAACTGCAGGTCTCCATTATCCTTTTATGGAAAGGAGAAGGTCTGAGGGGCGCCACCCTCAACTTGCATGAAGGGGGGTGGAGAAGGCTAGGTGAGGCCCACCTCCCAGCTAGCTGAGCAGCCCATCCCAGGCCTGGTGGGGCTCCAGAGAGGAGTGTGATGGTTCAAAGTAAGGTCACGTGAAGCCCCAGCCTCATCACCTTCAACAGCCTGCTCACTCACTGTGAGCTGGAAGACAATCAGGGGGGTCAACCTCATTAGTTCACAAGCCCAGAAAGGTGGTTGTCAGCAGAGGCCTACCCCTTGCTTGCCACGAGGACCCCTCCAACATCCCATGCCACCTCCCCAAGAAGCATCCTCACTGCTCTGCACCCCACCGAGAAGCCACATGACACATCTGACCTTGTCACATGCTGAGCCATATGTTTCTTCTGCTCAGTTCAGGTCCCCTGGAGACAGCAAGTTCTTTGAGGGGCAAGGACTGTGGCCGTGGTTTGACCTCACGGGGCCTGGCGCAGTACCGGGCACACACAGCACCTCCCTAAATGCCTATTGACCCATTTGCATATAAAAACCAGATCACACAAAATGTGGGCCTGGAAACAATCCACAGCATTCCCAGGGAGACAGCCCCAATCCCTCTCCCCTCTCACCCTACACCATCCACAGTCAGTTCTGGCTGGGAGCTGGGCTCTCATTCAGCCCATCTGTTCAGCATCTCTTTGGTTGCTTTTTCTCAGCTTCATATTAGAAAAAAAAAAAATCCCCTTGAAAAACACAAACATCAGAGGTGGGGGAGCATGAGTAAAGGTCCAGTTGCAGCAGGCATGTTAGTGGGGGGCAGAGGCCTGGGGGGCAGATTCTGGGCTGGAGGCCAGCACTGTTCCAGCAGGCCCTTGCTGGGGAGAGAAGCAACTAGAGTTGGGCAGTCCCTGGGGGTGGGGTGGAATGGGAAGAGCACTTTACCAAAAAAGGTTTGGGTCTTAGACTTTATCACTCTACCCTCAATAGGAGGAACACAACTATATTCAGTGGGACCTTGGATGAGTCATTTCCCATTTCTGGGCCTCCAGTTTACCTAGAGGAAATGGATCAGCCATCCCTGATATTCTGACTCCCAAGCTACACTCCCTGCCCCAAGCCTACATTGCCAATGTAGGTGAGACACTAATCAGATGCTGGGGTGAGGGGGGCTGCAGTCTAGACATCTCAGACCTCACAACTTCATTACTTCTGGCTACTTCCCTACCCAGGGAGGGAGGGAGGGGTCAGCAGAGCAGCGACCCAACACCACCCTGCAGAGGACATTCCAGTCTGCAAAGGTGACTCCTCCTGAAACTGGTGGGGAAGGACAGGGCTTCAGTCCACATCGTGGAGAACACATGTTGATAGGTTTAACTTAGAAAAGTATTACATGGAGACAGCTCTGCTGAGCTACAAGACTTAAGCCAAACCAGAGTCGATTGCAAGTGCCTCTGAGCTAGATGTCCCGTACAATCAACACACCTGAATATCCACCTGGCACCCACCCCACGCCCAGGACTGGGACCCACAGAACCAGACACAGTCACTGCCCTCAGAGAACTCAATGTGGGGAAGAGCTGAACCACCAGCACAAGGACTTGGTAAATGTAGTCCAAAGGAGAACATTCCCTCTGTGGTGAGCATTAAAAGGAGGATCATGGTTTTAAGTCCCATGTGGACCAATTTAGCTTTGCACAATGGGAAAAAGTATCCTTTTTTTCATCTTCCCAGGCTAAGTGTTAGACACAGAATTAGTCCAAATGGCAGTTACAGGAGACCCCAGGTAGCCCGCATAAATTGACCCCTAACACCAACCACAAAAGGATCCCTACCCCAGGGTGCGTCCCCAAGATGACCACTCATGAGGGGTCCTTCCTCTGAGATCCCAGCTCTGATTCTGGCTCTGGGGCTTTGGACAGTAAAAGCACAGGCTGGGAAGTTCCTGAGCTGAGTTCAAAGAAAAGGGCAGAGCATTCGGGGCGGGCTGTCTCCTGACTGTGGGTCAGAAAGATTTCCCTGTGGCTGCCTCCTTTGGGCCTGCCTGGGGTCCTGAGAGCCCACCGGACACTGTGCTCACCAGAGCGGGGTCAGGTACCCAGCAGATGTTCATAAATAACGTTTGGAATGAGTCAGTGTGTTAACTGATAATCCCTCACGTGTACTCCAAGCCCCTGCTCATCCTCTCCCTCCTGTACCTCCTGTGTTCCTGGCCCCCTCCTTTCAGCAAGTCCACACACTCAAGTCTCCCACCTCACAAGCCCTGTCTACACCTTCTGACTCTCACTCCACCTCTGCTCACTCCTCCAGCCTCACCTCCGCCCCCAGAACTGTTCTCATGTCTAAGCCCCCAAAACCACAGAGGCCGCTGTGGCCTCCACATCTTACTTGACCTTGGCGGCTGCTGACACAGCTGCCCATTCCTCCTTTGTGAATCCCCAAGTCTCCAGCCCCTCAGCACCAGTCTTTTCCTGGGGGGCTACTAGAGGGCTACCCGCCCTAGAGAGCTAAAAGCCTCCTCCCCCCCAAACTCAAATTTGACCATCCCTGACAAAGTCTCTTTACTTCCTGCTCCAGACCCTTCTTCTAGCCTTGCCCCTAATATCCAGCTCTCACTGACATGCCCATTCATGTCTCAAGCACAGAGAACAGCACCCCCAAACCTCCCTTCTGGCTCACCCCATCCCAGAGAATCGCTGTACCATTTATCTGATTGCTCCAAACCTGGGCCACCCTTACCTCCTACCACTCCCCAAAGCCTCATATCTCATCAGTCTCATCACATCCAACCACTTCCAGGTAACCCCACAAGACCCTCAGTCAGGCCACCGTCCTCTCCCCAGTGGCCTCAAGAGAACTCCCAACTCCTCTCCCACTTACTAGTCTCCTGCCTCCCCCCTAGCATTCTCCACACATCAGCCAGGGCAATGTTTCAATTTCTGCCTCCCACCCTCAGTTCTTATGGTTAAGTGATGGCTTGAGACCCAGCTCTGGCCAATCAGAGCCTTCCGTCCCTCTGGCCACAATGATTGGTTCAGAAGTAGATCATGTGACCCAAGGCAGGCCAATAAGCTTCCCTCCAGGGCCTTTTATTAGAACTACCAGGAAACCATATTCTTCTTTCCTCTGGAGTTTCTTAGGGGGTGGGAGCTGCTGTTGCTGTGAACTGCAGAGAAAGAGCCTCACAAAAAATGAAACCAACACGGGATCAAAAGGGATAGATTTCATGGACGCAGCTATGCCTATAGTCACAAAGGCAATAAATTTTTTTTTATGCCTAAGCCAAAGTGAGTTATGTTTCTGTCACTTGCAACCAAGAGCCTTGACTAATACAAAATTCAAATAAATACTGGGTGTTGGGTTAATTAAATGAGCATGTGAGTAGGTGAAGCCTTCCAAGGGACCTCGGTGACTCCTCCTAGGAGACTTTCAGAGTTCTCCCTGCACACTCCCACCGTCCGTGAGCACAGACAAGCATGCCACACCCAACTCGACAGACCAAGCTGCCGGAGCTCAGGTTTCTGACGTGCTTCTCAGGATTACACTGTGCAGAGGAGCCAGCACCTGGCTCAGATACTGGCACTGGGATTAGCCTGATGAAGGGGTCTGGCTGTCAGTGCCCTCTGGGTAGCCCCCACGGGAGTCAGGCCTATGCCTTACCCACCCCTGAACTCCTAATCCAACCAAGGCAGGCTCAGGCTGCCATCCCCTAGTATTCCCCCCGTGCAGACCACACAACTCTGTGTGTATGTGGTGGGCAGTCAATCCAGGATGACTGGATTGAATGGAGAAGAGTTTTTATCTACTTCTTTTGGGGGTATCACCTTGTAACAGATCAGGTCAGGGAAGAGAGGGTGCAACGGGGACTAGCAGGGATGCCTAATTATTTCCATGTGAGTCACCACATAGCAGAGCCCCAGAACAGAGAGGACTGGCTTGATGTCCTAGCAGATGATTAGGAGGCAGGTGACTTCTTCAGAGTTAGTCCTTCTTGGACATTTGAAGGAGGGAAGGAGGAGGGAAGGGCACTGGAATACCAGCTGAGCCAAAATCCCTCCCTGAGGGCCAGTTCAGGTCTGTGGGGTCATCCTTCCCCGGGCATTGAGAGGTGAAGGCAGAAGGCACAGTCTAAGGAGGGACTAGAAATGAGAAGGGCACGTGTCTGAGATTCTGGGATTCAGAGAAGACTCGTCAATGAACTATTAACAGGAGATGAACTACTGACCCCCCCCAGAAACTCCAGGGCAACTATACACAGAGATTGGGGTGACAGGACCCTACCAAAGGGGTCAGACAGAGGCAGGTAGGTCAGCGTGAGTGAGCCACTTCTGTCCCAGGAGGGTCCCAGGCCACAGGATCCCTCCTTCCCCTTCCCCAGTCCCAGGCAATAGTAGCCCCTAAGGCACTCAACTGCATTTTAAGTCTCCCTGCTTACTCCACCTGAGCCGTTGTTCTGGAACCCCTCCTCTCCATAAGGCCTCTCACTAATTCCCAAGCTTCCTGCCAAGCCCATTTCAACCTGTCATTGTCCCCACTGCCCCTGACACCTCTGAGTCTCAGCCACACTTTCCTCTCCAGCTGGGAGCTCAAGTGGGTGCTGCCTCCAGAGGTGTCGGGGCACTCCAGGGCCACCCGGGGACACAGCTGGGCCTGCAGCCAAAGCAAGAGCCAAGCCATGAGACTTTCCCCACCCAGTTCCCCTCGCCACTTACCAACCCCGAGTCTCTTATCTTACCTTCATGGTGGGAGGGGCAGTGAGAGGAGGGGACAGCGGCCGGTCCGGTAGGGTCACATCTGAGCTGTTGGCCAGCTCCTGCTTCCTGTGAAGAGGCCAAAGACACAGAGGAGGTGAGAGAGGCCTGCCTGTGCCATCCCTAGTCTTCCCTTGGAGCAACAGGGCTTGGGGACACAACCTGACACACACTGTAGAAAACTGCAGTGCATTTTCTTAGTTGGAATGTGCTTAAATCTAAAGCAGAGTCATCCAGGTGAGGTCCCTGCACCGCCAGCATCAGCATCACCTGGCAACTTGTTAGAAACGCAGATTCTTGGGTGCACCCCAGAATTTCCAGTGATGGAGCCCAGGAATCTAGGTTTTAACAAGCTCTCCAGACCATGCCAATGCACACTGAAATCTGAGAACCAGAAGTCCAAAGAGACAGAGGTCTGGGACTGGAGTGGGGGAGGGAGGGGAGTAAATGTATGTGATCCATCCTCCCTGGGGCCTCTTTCTACACATACACACACAACACACACGCACACACACACATATACCCCCGGACAGAGGGCTGACCTTAGAAGGACGGGCTGCCTGCTGTGTAAGCTGCAGGTAAAACTTATTTTAGTCCATGTGGGCTAGGACCATGGAGAGGCAGCTAAACAGAGTTGTGTCACCATGACAACATGATTGCGACAAGTTAGCTGCTCTCACACACTCCCCACTTTCCATCTGGCCCTTGCCGGTGACCAGGGAGTGCTGGTTTGCAGGCCCATCACCAGGCGGAATGTTTGCCTTTGGAGCAGCGGTTACACAACAGGGCCAGCTGGGCAGAACCTGGAGAGTCCCCAGATGGGAGACTCTGATGTCCTGGGTGTTCCCTGGCTATTTCCTAAGGTTGACAACGGGCAAGAATAACTATCAATACATTAAGAGACTTAGAAGATCAGACTGAGCCACCCAAGCCACCAACTCTGCCACTTCTCCTTCTTTGGTGTCCCATCCTGAAGTCACCAAAGTCAGTCCGACACCTGGTCCCACTTAAATGACCAAAGGGCCCTCGCTGTCACCTCGAAAGAATGTCCAGGTCCTGCCAAGGGGGTTACAGCTCCCGGCAAGCCTTGTTCATGAGAGAATCCCATCCCCCTTACACACCCCCAGACTCCAGCCCTCCAGCGCACCAGAAGAAACCCTTGCCCCGCCTTGACACCACCCAATCCCGGCTCCGGTCAGACCCAGTCCAGGAGAAAGCAGGCAGCCTCCGCAGGGCCTGCATACCCGCACAGCCCCTGCTGGCCCTGCCGCCGGCCACACCGCCCATCCTCTAGCCAGCAGGGAAGCGGCTTCGTGAACGTCCGGTTTGGCAGACTCCACTGGCCTCAGCGCAGCCAGCCCCCTCCTGATTCTCCGTCTGCCTTCCTCGTCCTTTCCTCCTCACCCTGTCTCACTTGATGACTGGGGTTGGAGGGAGGCTCCCTTCCTCCTGATCCAGACTTCAACAACTGCAAGCACCAACAGGGCAAGACCTGGCCCTCGTGCACACCAGACACAAAGGAAAGGCGCCTTCCACCTCACAGCCGGAGCCACCAGCTTCCCTCCACTTGTAGCCTCAGAAGGTACTGCTGTGCGTCACTGCACCCGCCAGGTGTTCTGCCTGCTCCTCAGTGGGCCTGCCCTGAGAGCCATGATGAGGGCAAGAAGAGGCAGGACAGGAAATGAGAAAGGGGAAGCACCCCCAAAAGTGAGAACAGAGGAGAGAAGCTCCCCTCAGGGGCCGGAACCTCAAAGGGAAGAACATGATAGGAAGGGGAGGGAAGGCAAAGCCCCACCCGAAGTCTACGGTGGGGACAGCTGAGAACCTGACTACTCCCCTGGAGGTAGCAGCTTGTGGCAGACTTACCTGGATCTCCAGGTACACAAAGCCTAGAGGAAGGCGATCGATGCAGGCAGGTTTTTAATGTCACTGGCCAAAGACTGTCCAAAGATTCTCTGCATAAGGCACAATGTCCACTCCCATGGGACCAGAGCAGACGCGATTATTCTCCAAGGTCCCTAAATTCTGGGCATAGGGCCCCTACACCCAGCCCTCCGTAGAGGGAGACGACACCCAGCACTCCCTGTACCAGCCTGTTTCCCTGATGCTGGAGTAAGTGCCTAGGACTGGTCTTCAGGAACTGGTAAGGACTATCAAGTGGGAGCCAGGGTGTCTTCTGGTCGGAAGGACTTCCTGAACGATGCCTGGGGCCTGGACATGCTGGAGCAGGAATGAGCACCAGTGGCTATGGCGCTCACAAAGCTCCAGGCTCTGCCCCAGACCCTGCAAATCAGCATCCACCCAGCCTCGGTATACAGATGTCTCAGAGAGGCACCTATGGGAGGGGCCCACTGACTTCAATCCCCGGCTTCCTTCTGGAAGTCCAAGGTGCTCCTCTCAGAGCTGACTGCCTGTCTGAGTTGAACTGTGGCCTGCAATCTCAAATCCTAACCGCCACCACTGTAAATGTAACCTTATCTACAAATAGGGTCTCTGCAGTCAGGGTAAGATGGGGTCACAGGGGAGTCCCTGAACTCTATCACAGGTGTCCTTATAAGAAAAGATGGCCATGCAATGACAGAAACAGGGAGAGTACCACGTGACAAGAGGCAGAGACCAGAATGAACTCCAAGGAACACACAGGATGCTGGCCACCACCAGAAGCTAGACAAGGCAAGGAATGATTGTTCCCTGGAACCCCCAGAAGGGGCTGACACCTCGATTTTGTTTAGACTTCTAGCCTCTAGCACTGAGACAATCAACGTCTGCTATTTAAGGTGCCTAATCTGTGGCCGTTGGTTACAGTAGCCCTAGGAGACAAACAATCCCGGAGTCCCAAGTTATAGCCTTGACTTTGTAACTGGAGGGCTAAAAACATGGAGGATAAAATCCCTGCTCAGTCACACCACCCCTGCGAAGGTCAGCTGGGCCCAAGCCCATCCTGCCCCAGTCCTCAGCACCAGGGACTTTTGTACGTGATCACCGTCCCAAGGCCAGCCAGGCCCCACTCACTACCAGCTGGCGCTGAGATAAGAGAGAACAGGAACTTCAGTGCTCACTACAATCCAGCCCCTTCCAGGCCAGCATCACACAGGAGAAGGTGAGAGTGACATGATTCTATCAAGGGGTAACCTTGAATCTGCTCTAACTTATTATAAGCAAAAGACAAATTCTTAGCAGAGGTGGCACCTAACTATTATCCGTGACAACTTTCTTATGACCCACCATGATTTTGACAAGTGCCATGACACAGAGATTGAAAACTGCCCCTCCAACCAGCCAACTAAATGTTCACACAGCTAAGGAAACAGGGCCCCAGATCCACACAGGAACCCACGGGAGAAGGAGGAAGGGGTGGGGCCAGAGAAAGAGAAGGGAGGACAGAAAGAAGAAAGGTCATCTGCTCAGCTTCAAGAGAAGGCTGGTGAGAGCAGGCAGAGCAGGCAGGGCAGGAGACCCTCCTCCAGCCTCTGGGTGCCCACACAGCAGCCCTCTGCCCCAAAGCTGAGTGGCGTTGAGGCTCTCCACTCTGGAATTCCGTCCACCATAGCGCGGGATGGCTTGGAGGACTCAGAGGGCCAATTAGGAAAGATCCTAATTGGCTTTAGTCACATGCAACTCTCAGGAGGAAATGATCAAAGAAGCTGGGGGTGGACGCTGATGATTCAGAGGGGATGATTCACCCAGATGAGGCTGCTGGCAGGGATCTAGAGAGACCCTTGAAGGAGGGTCCCACTTACAGCAGCCAGGTTTCCAGGGTCCTCACCTCCGCCTTGGATGGCTCTGCCCTGGACCAGCTGAAGTCACTGCAGCTGTCACTTCTCACACATTTTTATGAAAGTGCTACTTGAGGAAGCAAGAGATTCCTGGGTTCGTGTTTAGCTCTGCACGCTATCCCTGTGTCTGTTCTTTCATATGCAGAGCTCTGGGTGATACAGTTTTGAGGAATTAGACATACTGGCTGTGAAGTAAAACATGAAGTCCTATATAAATGCAGACTATTATTACATAATATCAACTTTATTATTAATAAAATTCACAGGAGGATGATGTGATCGCTAAGTGGAGAAAGAGAAGCAAAGATCCAGGACTGTTTAAATGTCTTTTAAAACATTTATGATATTTCAAATAAGCACCAGCTTGAGTTCCAGGGATCTATTTTGAGGGTCATAACCATCAGCTAATAAACAACAAGAAAAATATCCACCGAGAGCAGAGGACTCTGTGGCCAGGTTTAAGCCCTCCCTCTGGCAGAAAGTTGTCCCAATGTCTGCATCTGCCACCCCACCAGCAACTCAATCATCCCGCCATGCTTGGCTCTGCTTCCTCCCACTTTCCAAATAACCAGGCTAGAGAAATACAGCTAACCATTGCAAAGATCTTCTCAGGAAAACCAAGTCAAAAGGAATAAAAAAAATTATTTAAAAGCCAAAAGGTAGAATTAACCCAACTGTCCATCTGCCAAGGAATGAGCCAACAAAATGTGGTATATTCACAGGGTGGAATATTATGTAGCCATAAAAAGGAATGAGGTATTGCTACATGCTACCAGGAGGCAGAGGCAGAGACTGGAGGGATATGGCTAGATAGACCTCTATTGTATGATTCCATTGATATGAAATGTCCAGAACAGGCAAATCTAGATTAGAGGCATAAGCTAGATTAGAGGTTGCAAGAGGCTGGGGAAGAGGGAGGAGGGAATAGGGAGTGACTGCTAATGGGTAAGGGGGTTCTTGTTGAGGTGAGAAAAATGGCCTGAAACTACATAGAGGTGATAGTTGCATAATTTTATGAATATTAAAAACCACTGAGTTGTAGACCTTAAAGGTGAATTTTATGATAGGCATTTATATCATAGTTATTTTAAAGGAACAAGAAAAGGGGCTTTAAATGGTTCCATTTCTATCATTTCTGCTGCCTAGGTTCTTTCAGAATGCTTGTTCATGCCCTAGGCAGGGTGCAGGCTCCAGTTTACAACAGCACTAAGCAGGGTTTCCTCACTCCGCTCTTCTGTTGAAAGCAACACTTTTCCTCCCCACTCCCAGCTCTCTTCCGTATTTGCAACACCGACATTGATTTGGGGAAATTTTTAATGTTCTAGCTTTTCACATTTCCATACCCTAGATAACCAACCAGACGATATATGACAGGAAATAACATAATATAGTATAATGGGACATGACAACATTAAAAAGCTTCAAGAGAAATCACAAGAAACACAATAGGAAAGAAAGGACTGAGAAGCCAGGACTGACTCACACTACCTGTAGCCTGACAAACTGGACCCTCAAAGCCCTAGCCTCTTTGACTTCCCCTTTGCACTAACTCAGAAAGTGTGTGCACCTCTTCAACATGACAAGAGTCTTACTTTCAGGGTGGTGAATGACGTGAGGTCTGGGCAAGCTGGGCCTGGGCAAGGGACAAGCAAACACCAGACTGGGTGGGGCTGAGGGTTCACGTCCAGAGGAGTCTGCTTTGCCTTCCGGAAGGGACCCTGGCCCAGGGGCATGATCACGAAGCCTGCATTTCAGCAGCCAGCTGGCTGGGGCATCCCCGTGGTTGGGAAATAATGCTTGAGGGCCTCTATCCACACACGGCAGCACACCTGGCACCAGGCTGGGGTGAGGGCCAGGACACCCTGCAGGACAGAGGTGGGCAGTGTGTCCAACAGATGAAAAGCACCATCTCTGTGGGCCAATGGGCCTGGATTTTTTTTTTAAGATTTATTTATTTATGCATACAAGAACTGGAGTGAAGGTCAGAGGTGCAGGGGGTGAGAGGGTTCACCAGAGACAGAGCGGGGAGCAGAACAGGCAGACTGCTGAGGAGAGCAGCGGGCAAGGCAGGAGAGGTCTGCTGCGCCATGTAGGTCCCCTCCCTCTCCGGGAATTGAACTCATGCTGCAGTGGCTGTGGATGCTTCATAGTGTGGTACTTAAACCTCTTGTGCCACCAGGGAGGCCCCAGGCCTGGATTTTAATTCCAATAGCACCACCCGGATTAGCTATATGATTCGAGTCAAGTCACATTACTCCTCTGCACCCCAGCTTCCTCACTGTAAAATGCTATAATAATTCCTGCCTCATTAGAGGTTTGAATAAGGCCCATAAAGCACTTAGCACAGAGCCAGGAAAGCAGCAAAAATGCAATAGCTGCTCACAATCTATGTCGCTGGTGTGCCAAGGACATAGTCAAATGAGCTAGAAAGAATGGATATGGTGGAGGGGGCTGGAGCAGCAAGCAACCAGAGGGAGGAGGGAAGCAGGGACATCCTCAAACACCGGGGAACTCAAATGCCCATATACTCTGAACCCTATGCCTAGGGAGCAGGGGCAGGAGAGCCAACGGCCATGTCGGGGCAACCAGGTTCTAGTTATATGAAGCCTGGAGGGGACAAATATGAGGTGAAGGTTTTAATGCCTGTCCTGTGCTGGGACCAGTGTGGAAGGGGGCTGGTAGGAAGGGTAGAATGGGGGATACAGAATTCAGGAACAAGAGGCTCTGATGGGTGGAAAACTTTCTTGGGAAGGACCAGGTGTTGCTCACCTCTTAGCACCTTACAGGTGTTACATCTCATCCCTAAGAGGTTCGAGATCCCAAGCACAACTCTGGACCTCTGGCAAGTCAATACTCCCCAGGGATGAAAACTGGCAGCCCTTCTGGCTCTGTGCCCACCCAATCCCAGGGTTCATGGACGCAGAGACCAGCAGCCCTGGAAGAAACCATTAGACACCACCCAACAGCCTGATCACACAGAAAAAGAATCCCTGAGAGACCAAGGGAGATGCCCAGACCCACAGCTAGTCTCTCTCCTGCCCCAGAGAAGCTCCTCAGCACTAACACGCAGGAAGGGAGAGCCGCATCTCAGGAAGAACCTGTCAGGAAGCACAGCTAGAGCAAGCACAAACGTGAAGCATGAGGCCAGAGCCCTGTGTGAGGGGAAGGAAGTGGCAGAGGGCCCCAAGGCTCTACAGGGCCCCCCTTAGGAGTGCACAGACAGCAGGATCCCAGGGCTGTATGGCTGTCAGGGTGCTGTCGGGGGACCCCGGAGGGCAAGATGTGGCTATATGTGGGACAGGAAGAGGCATGGGAGAAACTCCATGCCTGCAGCCTCTAAGGACACGCAGGCTTCTTTCTGGGTATACTGAGTAAGGATGGTAGTGCCCTTCCCTGGGGGGCTCTGAGCCCCTAAACTGGGCCAGTAGAGAAAGTACAGGCACTAAGAGGAGCAGGACATGACCGGGCAAAGCCGCTATGGAGTCTCCGCATGGACACCAGCCATGACGCCTGGCTCAGGACCACAGAGTCCTTCAGAACTGAGAGACTAACATGTGTGAATCCCTCCACTCCTGGGGAAATAAGCCTGCACCAATCAGAAGCTTTTATAACTGAATCTCCTGGAAAACTGACACAAGTGGGCAGGGACCCTGAGGACTTCAGGGTAGGTCTGAGGGTCACAAAGTCAGAAAGCTTAAGAGCTGTGCCTCAAACTCAAGATGTCAGACTCTAACTCACAGGTTTTCCCAGACAATGGAAGAGCCAGATCTAGCTGATCTGGGAGCCGTGGCAGGACAGGGTGAGAAGACACCAGCCAGCACTGTTTCATGTTCTTTAAGCTTGAATTCTTGGAGGTCAGAGGGGGTTGTGTGTCTAGCATGGGCAGTGACATCTGTATTATTTACAAGCATCTGAGAAGATCCAGGTGGGAGAAATGAACATACAGAAACCATCCTGAAGCTATCGCACTCCCATCTGAGTGCTGAAAGACCCATTTGCCAAAAGTTAATTGTGGGCTGTGAATTAAAACAGATACAGAACAGTGCTGTGGGGAGACAGGAAAGCAAAGGTATCTCAGAGGGGTGATGGCTGAGCTAGACCTTCAGGAAAAGGCCATTGTTTGCCTGAGAGAGAAAGAGAGAGGGAAGAGTACAGAAGCAGGGGCATGGAGGATTGCAACAAAGGTCGTGGGTAGGGCCTTCTGGAGTCCTCAATGCAGAGGAACCATATCTCTGGAGCTTAGCAGGCCCTCAAAAAGGAAAAATTAAACACTAGCAAACAGTCCTGAGGCTTAGCGTGTACTCAGTCGTGTCTGAATTGATGCATATATCCCCTCATGTAATATTCACAAGGACCCTTAAAGCAAATATTACTAAACCCACCTTACAGATGGGAAAACTGAAACTCAGAGAGGTTAAGTAATAGCCTAAGTCGCCACAGCTGGAATGCATCATGGGACAGCTTGGACCTGGGCAGTCTGGCGTCTCAGACCATGATGTTAACCACTATGCTGCACTGCCTACAGGGGGAGACAGGGGCCCACTGGCGAAGAGAGTCCACCTCATACTGCTTCCCAGAGTGGGGAGTTCTAGGGTGGCCTTATTGTAATGGTTACTTATTGACCTTTTACAGTGACCTGCTATTTGTGGCAATCACTCAGATTTTCCTATTATGGTAGTGACAGACATTGCCTTCTAAAAGGAGTTCACTTATGTTTTTAAAACTGAACTGAGGGCCTCTCTGGTGGTGCAGTGGGTTAAGCAACGCACTATGTAGCAAACCGCAGCCACTGCAGCACAAGTTCGATCCCTGCCGCCAGCCAGGGAGGGGACCCACATGGTGCAGCAGACTTCTCCTGCCTCACCCGCTGTTCCCCTCAGCAGTGTATTTCAGTTTCTCTGTCTGTTCTGCTCCCTACTTTGTCTCTGGTGAATCCTCTCATCCACCCCCCTGCATCTCTGATCTTTACCCAGTTCTTGTATGCATAAATAAATAAATCTTAAAAAAAAAACAAATAAATAAAACTGAGTTGGTTGAAGGAAACTATCAAGTAACATAGGTGGCACACAGATACGACAGAAGCAGTGACAGTGGTATGAAGATAGCTCAAGTTTGGGAAACCAGAACTGAGCCATCTGAACTCTATCTCATGGGCAAAGGGGAGCAGCAGATTTTGAAAACCAGGCATCACTGACCTGCAGAGCTCCATAGCAGCAGGGGAGAACCAAGTGACTAGAAGGGGAGGAGGTGGAGGGAGAAATGGCATGGGAAATGGCATGGCACTATGTTTATGCTCATTGAAATGAAATGGTCAGACCCATAAGGCATTTCCAAAGCAAAATTAAGAGGCCCGATGACTGATGGTGAAGGCAAAAGAAAAAGGGGAAAAAGTGAAAAGACTTGGGTTTCAGAAAACTAAATGATCGATCTTCAACCAAGACACACAGACTGAGGAGGAGAATTGAGTTTGCAAGAAGTAAACTATAAAGCATTCATTTCTATACAGGCTGCAAGTCAGGGGCCTCTGGGATACCCAAATGGGATGAGAAAAGAACCGAAGTCTAAGCCGAGAGAGGTGTAAGGTGAACCAAGGTGGAGACTGAGGCTGGGGGCAGGTGTTGGGGGTGGGAGGAGGGAAGGTGGCCCCCAGGGACAACAGATAGAGGGAGGAAGCAGAAAGGGAAGGAGAGGTGAGAGGGACAGTGTGAGAACAGAAGCCAGGGGAAGAGGGAGTGCCAAGGAGGCAGTGGTGGGCAGTCACGGCTCTTACAAGGGGCTCTGTTTCCCAGTCACTGTGCAACTCAGTATGCGTGCATGCCATCCCGCTCATAACCTAGCTCTGCATCACCTGGAAACTGCCGAGCGAGCAGCTTCCTTACCTGGTCAGCAGTTTTGCTTGGCACAGCCTGGCCTCAGTTGAGGGAGCTACATCATGGTCAGAGCAAAGGCAGCCAGCTCACAAGGTCACAGCCTCAGACAGTGTCAGACTCAAAAGCACAAAACTACAGCGTCACCAAGGCACAAGATATCAGCATTTTCCCAGACTTTTAGTATTTCTTGACCGGGATGGCAAGTCCACGGGTGCTTATTTATGATTTAGTTTGGATGTATGACAGGCCTCACAATAAAATAAATTTAATCACTGTGCACGCCCTTTAGAAGATATAAATAGATAGCGATAGGGAAATATAAAGTATTAACTCTGTTGACACTTCATAATGAACACAGACAGACCGCATGCATTTATTTTGCCCCTTTGAAGCCCCTTAAAGTTAATAGTTTTTTTTAAGTTTTAAAAAAGCATGATCTGACAAGGGGAAATGTACAGGGAGGGAATGTTTAGCCTACAAGAGACTCCAGGTGCTTGGAAGACGGACAGGATAGACAACCCGAGGAAGTGTCTGATATTTGAGATACTGAGTCTTTGGATTGCCCTGCCAACCCCAGTCACTTCCTCAACCAGATGACTTTCCAACCCCCAATCACAGGGGAAAACTGAATAATCCCTGATAACAGACACCTGGGCTGCTCCAATGACAAGGGCAACTTGCTACTACTGATGGCCGATGCTTGGGAGGCACAGCAGCCCGAGCACACAGAGCTCCCAACCTACTCCCTAGCGCCTCAATCCTGGGCACAGAAGGACAGTCAAAGATGACATTTTAGAAAATTCCACAACATAAGATAGACATCGAAACAGACTAAGAGAACCTGAAGGAAATAGACAATGCAAGGAACCAAAGGAAACTTCAAAAGTACTATAAGTAAATATACTCAGAAAACTAAGAAAAGATTTTGTATACAGGACACAAAGTGAAAATGATACAAAAATGATCATGGTACAAGAAAGAGATGTCAGAAAATAGAAACAGGATTAGAAAAGTAAGTTAAAGAAGTACTCCAAAAAGTAGAAGACAACAAAGATGTGGAAAACGAAAGAAAAAAGAAAACAAAATTAGAGGATCCAATATCTGACCAATAAATGTGCCAGAAAGAGGTGATAGAAAAGAGAGAGGGGAGTTGTGGCTTATGTCCAAAGTTTGCCTCCTGATGAGTACATCTCCTGGCACCAGTACATTAGATGCCCCTTGCCCTACTCTGAGATAGCCCTGTGACTCAGTTTTGAACAACAGAACAGAAGAAAAGTAACTAAGGCTGAATCTAAGGCTGAATCATAGGAATCCTTGAAGCTTCCAACTCAATCTCTAAGAAAATTTGCTCTAAGAAAGCAAGCCAGCCATGTAAGAAGTTTGCCTATCCTGAGATTACAGTGCTGTAGCAATGGTGAGGCATACCAGACATCTCAGTCCCTAAGAGTAAAAAACCCATTGTGGACATCTCATCCCCAGAAGATACCATGAGGATCAGAACCTAGGATCTAATCCAGACCCTAGGGTCCCAGCTAAAGGAACCCAGCTAGCTCCGCGCAGCTGAGCCACCCAAACTTAACTTTCATACATTGTGGAACAGACACAGGTCATCTACCTGTAATGTGTTCTGAAGTCTTAACCCCCAGAATTTGAGCATAATAAAATGGTTGCTGTTTCACCATAACAGAAGCAAATATAAGAGAATTAGTACAAGATTCTGTACCAGAACTGAAGGAGCTAAGTCTCTAGGTCCACAGAGTACCCACCACAATGACAAAACATTGTCATAAAATTTCAAAACTAGGGCCTTCCTGGTGGCGCAGTGGGTTGGGCAGCGCACTATGAAGCAAACCTCAGCCACTGCAGCACGAGTTCAATCCCTGCTGCCGGCCAGGGCGGGAACCCACATGGCGCAGCAGACCTCTCCTGCTGTGCCCGCTGCTCCCCTCAGCAGTGTACTTCTGTTGATCTGCCTGTTCTGCTCCCCGCTCTCTGTGGTGAATCCTCTCACCACCCCCCCATACTTCTGGCCTGTACCCCAGTGCTTGTATGCATAAATAAATAAATCTTTTAAAAAAAATTTCAAAACTACTGAGAAAATGAAAATTCCTCAACAACTCCTGAGAGAAAATCCAAATCCAAATATGCTATACACAAAAGAATATAAATCAGTATACCATGAGACTTTTCAGAAGAAACTCTTGAATCTAGTAGTCATTGATGTAACGCCTTACAAATTCTAAAGAAAAATTAATTTCCAACCTAACATTTTATAACACAGCAAACTATTAACTAAGTATATCAAAGTGAAGACAACAGAATAAAGACTATCTGAAATTTGCAAAATGTACTTCCTTGCACCCTTTCTTGAGAAATTCCTGTGAAAAAGGATCACAAGTCCTATAAAGGATAGAAAGTTCTAGAAGTAAAGTCTTCTGATGTAAACACTAGAACTGATGGTATACCAAATGGGTACAAATTTTTGGTGGAAAAAAGAGTCACTGAATTATGATAGAATGAAAAAATATAGTCAAATAGAAAAAAAATCTAGATACATAGAAAACTATGCTAATGAGGGAAATTAACTCCAAAAACCATAGAAGGTCACACAAGAAAAAAACATAGCACCTACCTTTGCTCAACAGTAAGCAATATTTACACAGTCATAAAAGGCAAACATTGCCTATTGAACCAAACCAAAAAATGGTGCCACTGGGAAGAAATATTGCTTACTAAGTGGTCCTAGGTCTTGGCTGACTTCCTGGTAAGCTCTAGGAGAGAAGGAGCCCCACCTCCTAGTGCCTAGCACAATGATGTGTTAAACCATCCATGCTAAGAAACTACTCAACACTCTGTTGTTATTGGGAGCTGTTCTATCACAGAGTGGACCAGCCTCCCAGCCAAGTCCTCACCCACACACTCCACGACTCTGCCTCTCAACTGTTAATGATCCTGAATGAGCTACTGATCGGTGATGTACAGAACTGGGATCTTTAATCATTGGTTCAAACTCAATGACAATCTCAAGGCATTTCAGAGTAATATGTAATTCAGCTGGGTTTTCAATTAATAAGGTGATCCTCTATCTGTGAAAGTTTCACTCGTTAGAAAGACAAATGCCTGGAATTGTTTTCCAGTACCCACAAAGCTCATGACCCATCCTCATTCTTGCCCTTTCTTGTCGGTGACCATGGTGCACCATACAGAGATGCATGTCCAGGGCAAGGAGTATGGCCTGTGAGCAAGCGAACAAGCATACCTGACTTGGCCCCGAGGGACCAGTACCGAGTCTTGCCTCACCAACGACATGCTCTAACCCAGCCTACAGACCAACACAGATGAGTCAAACCTAGCAAGAGCCAGCTTCTTGCCTCCTTCCAACACTGACTTCTTTCTAGGTACTTTAAGAATAAAGGCTAGGATTCCTATAATCTCAGGTACTTTAGGAAAAAAAGGATTCCTGTAATCTAGGCATACTGTAACCTAGACATGACCTTTGCAGTATTCAATGAATTCAATGTAGTTTCTTGAAGATTCAGAAAATACCCTCTGTACTCACTGAGACAGGAGGTAGACCAGGCCGGGCGGGGGTGGGGTGGTTCCTGGGTACCACACGATAACTAAGATACCCAATAATGAGCTACAACCCACTTCCCAGGCCAGGCAAAATTCCTGACTCTGAGAACAGAGGGCCTTGATGAGCCAGCCATCCCTGTCTGGTCTCTCCACTGTCCTCCAAAGCATACCCTGCCCACCATTCCAACACCCCTCCTAGTGGCTGGCACAGAATGAAGAGAAGAATAAACAAGCAAATGAGAAGCTCAGAGCGAGAGCACTAAGTAAAGCAGCATGGAGCTAGCTGCTGTTAGCGCCATTGCAATTTGGTCTACGCATTGTTGTTTCTTTGGCCTCAATCTTGCACAAGAGTCCCCACCAGTCTGACCTGTTACTAACCAGTGACATTCTCTGGCTACTGATTCTTCCCCCAACCTTGGGTTAGCCCTCCACATATGGATAGTAGAGCTAATAGACGTATTTATTCTTCATCAACATCCTCATCCCCCTCTCAATCATAACATCAGCTAATATGATTTAGTACTGAACTGAACCCTTTACATGCATTATTCCATTTCATCTTTTCAACAGCCCTATGAAGTGAATACAGAATTGTTCTTTCATTTTTACGGGTGAAGAAACTGAGACTCAGAGACCAAGCGATTTATAGGAATTCCCAAGTGGTAAATCTTGGGTCCTAAGGACCCTGGAAGGCAAATTCTGGATGGCTGTCATCTTCACACTCCTGCGCTGGGGGCTTCAGATTCAACACAGCTCCTGGCACCAGCACTCCTGGCCTGAGTGTTGCCAGCTGAAGGGCTGGAGTCATTCATTATACCCTCTGTTGAAGAAGAGGTGATTCAAGGGCACTGGGGCTTCCGTCCTACACCAACCTTTGGTTCAAAAGCAATGCTGCTTGGAAAAGAGCCTGAGGCGAGCTAGATCTCTAAGGGAAGATTATTTTGCCTTTGCTAAATGCCTACACACATATCCTTTTAAATACAAATAATCCATGCTGGATTATTTCAGAAGATACCACTGACTAAGAGACTGTCTTTCTAGTTCTGATCTTTAAGTTTTTATTGTAACAATCCTGGAACACACATTTCAGAGAATTCAGCGGCACCTAATGAAATGAAGTGGGTCTAGGGAGGGGCCCTGCCACATCTGCTTTCTGCTCTTCTGATGCAATCCGTCAAACCAGAACACGCCAGGCCCCTGGGAGCAGACCCAGCACCTGCCACAAGGAATCGGGACTGAGAAAAAGCTGCTGTTTCAGCCTTCCTGCAGAACCATTTCTGGCTGCCCTGGTCACTTAACTGACAGGATGATGCATTGATGTCAATAACACTGGAAGGGCCTGTCCAAGACATAGCATTATTCTCCCCAGGAGGCATGAAGTCGGCTTCGACAGGCAGCTGGGACTACTGAGAACTAAGGGTCCCTACCCAGGGGCTCTGTCCTCCCCTCCCAAATCTACTCCCTGCCCCAGTTGGCCAGACCAGTGTCAGAAAGAGGCCACACCTAGGCCTGCCCGAAAAACCATCCAATAACTAGACATCACTCCAGCCCTGGACGCAGAACTTGGTGGGACAGGAGGGAGGAAGGCGCAAAGTAACTAAGGAGAGAGGACACAGAGCCTCTTTCCTCTTGGAATTCAGGCAACTTCAAGATTGGGTAGGACACCTGGACCCTTTGCGGGCCTCCAGGGCACCCCACACAAGGCCTGGCTCCTGGGGGCACTCGGTAACTGTTGAATGAATGGACGAGCTTGAGGGCTGCTGTGGGTCACTGCCCCATGAAAGTGCCTGATAAGAGTCTTCCAGCCTGATCTCCAGGTCTGAGAACAAGGACTGCCCGACTCATCTCTGTCGAGCCCACAGGGCCTTGAGGCAACACTCTTACACTACAGGCCCCCCAAACTGTCTGTTAATTCTGAGGCATTACTTTTGTGTAAGTTTGCACTGACAAATTTGTTATCACCTTCCCTGCCAAGCACAATTTTGTAAAGATAATCAGGACAAGGAGTGATGTTTTCATGTTACATATACATGAGTCAGCTGAGACATTGGGAAGACTGAATGATTTGTTAAAGGAAACACTGACAGTGAATGGAAGAACTAGAACTCGAACTTCAGAAATTGACTCCAGACCTGTGATCGGTGCTGACCTGGTTAGGAGCAAACGTGTGGCTGAAGGAGGGAAAGAAGGAATGAAAGAGGACAGTCAAGTGCCTGAACTCATATCCGCCTCCCCATAGCTTGTGTTCTCTCTCCCCAAAGCAGAGCACAGAATTCAAGGCACTTAGTTTTTCCTGCTCAATCGGGGCCCTGCTATTTGAGGATGGTTCTCACTGGGCAAACTAGAAACTCCCCAGAACCATACCCCATGCTCCTATGTCCCCCCACACCTCCACCTGTGTGGAACAATAAATTCCAGTCTAAACAAATGAAGGGCTTGGCCGTGACCTTGCTGGGGCCATTGCAAGGTTGCAAGGGTCACCCAGGTCTGCTTGGGCCAGGAACACAAGCCCCAGCAGAGGTGGCAGAAGTGACCCCACGAAACACCCCCTGCAGTCCCCACAGTCTACCTGGAGAGAGAATAGAGAGAGTCTGCCAAGGATCCCAGGGTGCACACAGATGGGGGCGACCACAGTAGCACACTTGGCTTTGCTATTGCTTGATGCTGGCCGAAATCGCCCAGTCCCCTATCTGTCCTTTCTAGTCCTTCTCTGGCCTAGAAGGGGGTAGCCAGAAAGAGTCACGCACCTACTGGTTCCAAGCCTCTGAGCCCTGGCTGATGAAATCCAGCCCATGTGGCAGTGCCCTGGGTCTCTCTGTCCAGTGCCCCCAGGCTGTCTGGATCAGAGCTGACTAATGCCCAAAGTTCACAAGCCAACTCCTAAACGAGGCAGCAGTTTCATCATGCTGCAGATAAAAGAGATAAGTAAGACTTTTTCAATAGGTTTGTTGTACAGATTTATAGACCAGAGAGAGAGAAAAAGAAAACAATGGCAGAGGATAAAAAGGGAAAGAGAAAAAGGGGAAAGACAGACATGGTGAAAAGGAGGAAGAAAGAAAAAAAAAGCCTTCCGTCACTTTTAGATGGAAGACACTTCCTCTCCGTCAAGGTCAAAATCCATCAGTTAAAAGGTATCTGAGCTCCAGAAGGCCCAGTGAACCAGGCAGCACCCTGGCCCAGAGGCCTTGGCAGGAACATCAGCGGGAATCACACCAAAGGCGGGTCGGGTGTTTCTGGGTGCTCCTGGAATCCTGCCCGACGTTTTAAGTAATGGAGAAAACCTCGAGCATTCTCTGCGTGTCCCTCCCAGAGCAGTGGGGGCTGCCAACCGGCCTACAGGAAATGTTTTGACCCCAACCCTGGGGAGCTCAGAGAAGGTCTCCCTGCCCACGGAGTTGCCAGTTCAGGCCCCGGCAAGTCCCACTGTTTCGGACTCACACCCACAGGGCTTCTGGTGCAGCGTGAGCCAAGATTCGAGAACAGGAGCTAAGGACAGAGAAACCAGCTGGGGAAGATCACATCAGGGTAAGACTTTGTGATCAGGGTGAGAATTTGACTTTTACGTGCTCTGTTTTCAGCAGAACAGAGATGTGATTTGACTTAGGGATTCAGAGGCACATTCTGGCTGTGGTGTGGAGGGACAGCAGGGAGGTCGATTAAAAGGCTACTCAGTAACCCAGGTGAGACTGGAGACAGACTGGGCCAGGTTAACAGTTGTGGAGATGGGGGAAGAGGCCCCACTCTGGCTGCTCTATAAGGGGAGAGCCAACAGGACGTGGGGAGTGACACTACAGAAAGTCAAAGAAGGTTCCAAGAAGTTGGCCTAAGCACGTGAGATAGGGAAGGCGACAGGAGAGATGAATTTGGGGGGCAGAGACCAGGCATTCCAGTGGAGAGCCAAGTGAAGATCACTCAGGCAGCACACATGGAAATCAAGAAGGAGGAGGAGACTCCATGGACTGGCAAAGGATGGGACAGCAGGAGGAAGAGGTTTTAAGAGGGAAATGAAAGGAGTGTTATAGGGACGAAGGAGTACTTAACTGTCAAATGACAGCAGATAACTGCTGGGTGAGGTAACCAGAGCAGCTGTGGTGGGGGGCGAAGCTGGGGTGGCTCTAGGAGTTCTACATAAATGAGAGGAGAGAGAGCAGGCGCTGGAGTCAACATGGGACTGGGGGCTCTCTCATTAGTTTTCAACTGCTGCTTAATTTTCTCCAGATTCAAGACTTCAGGTGTGGTCCTCTGAGCTGGTTCAGGCTCTGTCCACCTTGGGTCTGATCCTCTACTCTCTTTTCTCCCTTTTCCGAGACCTCCTCCTCCCCCTTCCCTTCAGCAGGTCACTCAATCTTATGCTTCCAACTCAACCATCTGGGCGAGGACATGGTAAAAATTTAACTCTCCCCAGGAAAAGACCTCATTTTCCCCTGATGGGGGCAATAAATTTTTTTATGAAATTCCAGCCATCAGGCCTCCCTGGTGGCACAAGGGGTTGAGCCCTGCACTGCAGAGTCACTGCAGTGCATCTGATCCCCATCTAGGGAGCTGACCCACATGGTGCAGCAGACCTCTCCATCTTGCCTGCTGCTCCCCTCAGCAGTGTGTTTTCAGTAGATCTGCCTGTTCTGTTCCCCACGCTGTCTCTGGTGACTCCTCTCAACCTCCACCTCCGGGCTACACCCTAGTTCTTGTATGCATAAATATAACATCTTTAAAAAAAAATAAAGAAAAGAAATTCCAGCCATCCTCCCCGTTTGTTGTCATGAGAGTTTCAGGCCTCCAGAGTGTCCACTAAATGCAAATATCCAGTTATCCAGAGAGGAGGAAGCCTGACTTGTAATTCCTTCTTCCCAACAGCTAACCCAAACAGAGGCCTACAATTCCTCGAAATACAGGTTCTTACATTATCCACACTTCAATAATGACTAAACTGATTCTCCAAGAAATTAAGCAATTTAACCACAGGCAGAGTTAGGAAGTAGCATAGCCAGGATCTGAACCCTGGGAATCTGACATCATGGTTCATACACACAGAGGTTCTTTGTGTATTGTTATTTTTGTTTGTTTCTTCCACTTTTTTTTTTTTTGGTCTTTTGAGTTTTTTTCACTTTTCTTCTAATTGTGATAAAAACAGACATAATAACATATGCCATCTGGCCAATTTAAAAGTTACAGTACCATGGCTTTGAGGACACAATCCCCACCACAAAAATTCTAATTTTAGAATTTTTCCATCACCCAAAAAGAAAAGTGATTTATTGATTTTTGAATGAGTAGTAAAGTAGTATAGCTCAAAAGTCAAAAATTATTGGCAGATATATGGCAAAAGGTTTGGTCTTATCCTGTCCCATTCCTACCTGGCCTGTGAAATGACTTGTCCATGTTTTCCTGCAGCTGTTTCTGTGCACATACAAGCCAGTGCCAAGATGGAGTCCTAGTTACCCCCTTTTTACCCAAAAAGGGTATTATTTACCCAAAAATGTATTATGCATTGTACATTCTATTCTGAGCCTTGCTTTCTCCACTCCTAGGAGAGCTTCCTATCAGTACACAGAAAGTTTTACCTTTCTTTTTAAAGGAACATAGTAGTCATGACATGAGTGTGATATAATTTAGGTAGCCAGTTCTTATCGCTAAGCATTTGGTTGTTTCCAGTGTTTCGCAATTTCAAATAATTTTGCAATGAATGACCTTATACCACAGCATTCCATGTATGGAAATACAGTAAGTCCTCAGTATCATCAATCAGAGCTTGTAAGTTCCATTTCAAGTGAACTGACTTCTAACAAGCAAGTCCGCTAATAATGTCATTTTGTTCAACTTTCATTCCACTGTTTTACTCCCCTTATCAACACAATAATGAAATGACATTAATTAAAATGACACTAATGGAAACTATGTAATCTGAGGACCTGCTGGATAAATTATCCGAAGATAGTTAACAGGGTCAGAAGGGTGTGGAGGAGTAACGGTGACAGGCGTTGCCAAGTTGTACCATGTATGGGATGGTACCAATTGAACACCCAAAAAATTGGTATGAGAATGAGGCCTTCTATCCTCACCCAACATACCATGTGGGTCCCCCATGGTGAGACCCAACACCAGTATCTTTTGTCTGTGTTTTCTGCCTACCCAACTCATTTTTACCTTATCTCTTGTAATGAAACTACCCATTTTTACTTTAGGGAACCGCTCTCCTCCCCCAGAAAGGACTCCTCTAAACCATAAAACATACACTGGCCATAGAAATTAACCCCTGGCTCAGTCTGGGCCAAGCGCAGGTTCCCAGGCCCAATATAAGGATTGACTCAGAGATGGACCCATTAGGACCCCTCCGAGGAGATATAGCAAGAGCTGTATTTCCCTCTATGGAGGCAAAGGGGTCAAAAAATTAAGCCCAAAGTGATTTTAAACCATGTTTCCAACATCATGGGGAGCTGATGCAAGAAAACAATCTCAACACAAAAAAGTAACACAGACGCAGAGAGCTCATGGCCCTGGATCCAGCTAATCCTGAAGCCCAGCCCTTTCCATAGATGGTTTATACCAGCCAAGAGATCTCCACTCTTTGGTTTGGCTAATTCAACCTAGACTTCTGTCTCTTGCCCTCAAAAGTAATTAATACTCTATATTGAAAGCATGATCCAAAGTTTGTTATAATACAGAGAAACAGATGTAGTTGCAGATGTAAATATATAATGTGGGAGGGTATGTGTTTGGATAGAAAAAGAAGACCAGAAGAAAATATATTAAATGTTAATAGTGGTTATCTCTGCAATCCCCCATCTGGGTTTGCAGATGATTTTTATTTTAGTCTTTGTACTTTCCTGTGTTTTCCAAATTTTCTGCAAGGAACATGATTTTAAAAATATAATAAACATTTCTTTTGAAATCAAACTGGCAAGAAGCAGCCTGGAGAGAACTCAGAGGAAGACTGGAAGCCTTGCGGTAATCAGAGACAGCTGAGATGTCACCCTGCAGTCTGCTCTGACGGTCAGCGCACCCCACCCTGGAATGGCTGGCGGGAGGCCCTCAAAGGCATCCACGCCATGGGCACCGAAACCAAGCCTTCCACGGCATGGCCAAGGTCAATCCAGAGCTGACTCTTCTCTCCACACGCTTCCTGGAATCCATGCTGAGTCCCTGAAGTCCTGAGCCCACCTACCACCGATCCCCCGAGACCCCAAGGAGAGCCCCATAAGGCACTGGCAAACACTGTCCTTGAGCCTGTGACTGCAAGAAAGGAAACTGTCAGGACAAAAGAGCCCACATGCGATGACCCTGGGGCTCCTTCTCCCTGGCCTGTGGCGCCATGACCAGTGGGGTGGCATGGGCTCCAGCTCGAGAGACGCCTTGGGGATCTGCAACTTTATATCATGGAGAATGCAGGGGGTCACTTCCCTAGAGTCCCCAAGGCACTCTGGCTCCCAACAGATCTCAGTTTTCATGGCGATCAGGCTAGAGTCACCCCCACCCTCCCACCCCCATCTTCAACCAGAGAAATACTCCATCATTTGTTTCACATATTTTGGCTCTGAACAATCTTTCCATTTACCATTTTAGTCATTTTTAAGTAAGCAATTTCGTGGCACTCGGGAGTGGACAACCATCACTGTTAACTATTTCCAGCATTTCCACCATCCCAAACAGAAATTCTGGGTTCACTAGCCGTGACTCTTACTCTCCCACCCCTGGAGGCCTCTATTCTGCTCTCCGTCTCCACGAATCTACCTGTTCAAAGCACCTTGTATATGGGTCTCCCTGGTGGCGCAGTAGGTTAAGCAACACACTGTGAGGCAACTGGCAGCCACTGCAGCACGAGTTCGATCCCTGCCTCCGGCCAGGGAGATAACCCACATGGCCCAGCAGACCTCTCTTGCCTCACCCACTGCTCCCCTCAGCAGTGTATTTCAGTAGATCAGCCTGTTCTGTTCCCTACTTTGTCTCTGGTGGATCCTCCCACCCCCCTCCCCTGCACCTCTGGTCTGTACCCCAGTGCTTGTATGCATAAATAAATAAATCTTTAAAAAAACAAAAAACAAAGCACCTTGTATAAGTGGACTCATTCCATACCGGTCCTTTTATGGCTGACATTTCACTAGCAAAATATTTTCAAGGTTCATCCATGTTGTAACCAGAATTCCATTTCATTTCATAGCTGAAGAATATTCCATTATAAGGACATGCCACAATTTTTTTATCCATTTATCTGCTGAGGGACACCAGCTTGCTTGCACTTTATGAGTAGTGCTGTTATAAACACAGATGTGTAAATATTTGTTCGAGTCCTTGCTTTTCATTCTCTTGGTTAGTCCCTGGGAGTGAAACTAAGATTTTAATTCACAAATAATTCCATTAAAGAATATGTGAAAATCATTCATTTTACAAATAGGAAAACCAAGGACCATGGTTCAAGGTGGTGCTGCGTCCTTTGGGTTTTTCTACGAGGCTTCAGCCAGCCCCTCTGCCCTTCCACACTTATATTCTTGCTGTTCATGGGTCCCCAGCTCTCATACCCCCGGGGCCTGTTCTGGGCCTGAGTCTCCAGTGGGGAATAGATCATAGAGAGTCAGCCCCACTCTTTTTTTTTTTTTTAACAATTTATTTATTTATGCATACAAGAACTGGGGTTCAGGCCAGAGGTCCGGGGGAGAGGTGAGAGGATTCACCAGAGACAGAGAGGGGAGTAGAACAGGTGAGTTGACTGAAATACACTGCTGAGGGGAGCAGCGGACGAAGCAGGAGAGGTCTGCTGCACCATGTGGTTCCACTCCCTGGCCAGGGATCGAACTCTGGTCGCAGTGGTAATAGCTTAAGAGCACTCAGACTTAACCTCTATTATACCAGCGAGAGTCAGCCCCACTCTTAACTAGGGTCTTTGATCAAGAGCACCCATTGGCTAGGTGGCTGGAGGGAACAGCAATATGTATGCAAGGAATCCAGACTTTCCAGATTCAAGGCTGAACCTCACAGAGCAGCAGCAAAAGAGGATGGGCAAGCACCACCAACCCGCAGAACTGAGGGTCAACGCTAGGCCAAGAGGCTGTCTGCCAGCACGCACAGGTCTTCCTGTCTCAGCATTCAGCATGGACTCAGGGACAAGGCGGCCCAGGGAGTGTGTTTTACTACTGAAGGCGGGGGTCCAGCAAGCCGCATCAGGGAAGAAGCCAGACTGCAACACCCACAGAGGCTCAAGGAGACATCCCTGCATCTGGGAGCACACCAGCAGCTGCAACTACCAGTCAAGTAGGCAAGACTGAGCCAAGCCTAACACCAACTGAACTACCAGGGCCAGTAGACTAGACAGCTGTTGTTTTTTTCCTGCCCCGCTTCCATCTCCCGCTCTGCGATAGCAACATACCCACCCCAACCCTCCCATGCCCTCAGTCCAAGCAACAATACCTCTGGAAACAGAAGTGGGCACAGGACTCAAACCTGGCTAATCAGTGGATCCCATCCTTGAGGTATGGGCAAAACCATGTGTCCCATGGACACATGTATCCAAGATGAGTCACCTCTGAGAATCCTGCTGAAATTTGGGAACCAAATCTGCTCTTCCTGTAGGGGTTACTAAAATGGCAGAATGTAAGTCTGCATCAGCACTCATCCAACTCTGTGCATTATCTGAGGGGGAAGGCAACCCAAAGGAAGGCACAGAAACTGAGAGGCTGAATCAGTACCCAAGGTCCCCATTCAAGCCCTGGAACCTCACGAATGTTTGGAACATGAGTCATTTATTAGCAGGACTATTGCCTGCATCTGCATTTATGGAGGAGAAACAGGACAGAGCGGGGTGGCAGCACTGGGGGGCAGGGGAGAGCAGAGGAACTGAGATGCGGAGGGCAGATGTCCCTGTTCCCATTCCTTGCACCCCGGGGCCTTGTCTCTACCTGCCTCCACGTGGCTGTGCCCTTGGGAGACCTTCTCAGCTCTCAGTGATTGGCATTTGTTGATGTCACACTCAAAAGCCCTCCCAGGTACTTTCGCAGATCTAGTTTTCAGACAGCCTGTTTCAGTTACCGCTTGATCTACACGCTGTTTCTCCCTTTACATCTCAGATTAAATATCGTATTACAATAAATAGTCTATTAAAATACAGATGGCATGGGGAGCCCAGGCTGGACCTTCCTGTTCACAGAGAGAAGCGGAAATTTCTGTTCTAATTAGTGAGGACAGCAGCCAGGAGACCTTTCAGTTTATCTGATGCCTGAGAGGACAGACCCTTCCCCACCCTGGGCTCCACTCTGCCCCCCACTCCCACCCCCAACCCTGCCACCAGCTCAGATCCAGAACTCAGAAGAGGTCTAACTACCCAAGACAACAACCAGTCTCTTCCTTTAAAAATAATAAGGATGTGCTAAGATGCCACGGTTCTCAGGATTCTGAAGCCTTTTCATACACCTGAGTTTGCATTTCATACACCTGAGCTGCATTCTAGTCCACTTCCTAGGGAGTGAAAGTCAAGCACAGAGAGGTCAAGTAACATGGCCAGGGTCACCATGGAATTGGTGATGGGGGAAAAAATGCACAGAATTAGGGACAGACAAATTTGGGTTTGAATCCGGGCTCTGTAGTACAAGCTAGGTGACATTGGCTATGTCACCCCTTTTAAACTTTAGCTTTCTCTTCTATAAAAAATGGAGAAGATGATAATAAGCATCGTGCAGAGAATGAAATGAGATAAGTGAGGCTTAAGTGCCAGCCTAGCACTATGCCCAGAGTGCAGCTAATAGGAAGCTCCCATGCCTGTCCCTGTCTCTCTCTCTCTCTCTCTCGTGATTCCTGTATTTTTATGCTTTCATATACAGTCTCTCATAATTTCTATTATTTCATTTGGAATAATTAGGGAGGGGAAAGGAGGAACACTTAATGGCGATTAACAGTGGCCATTCTGCAGGTCACCTGCTTCCCAGGGCCCCTTCAGGCTGCCAAGATGCCTCATTTCCAATCACAAGGAAACTGCCCCAAACCAGGGAAGGCCAGAGGGTATGTGGAGCCAGTACCTGACACCCTGTCTCTAAATTCAGTAAATTACACCCCAAGTTGCCCCAATTGGAGCCTCCTGCTTCCTACAAGGTACATCCAACCCTTCAGGGGCAGGTAGCATGGTGTGGCCAAGTATGCAAGCAAGGGTGAGCAGGAAGGCAACAGCCCTGTGCTGAACCCCAAGCAGGCAGGTTAGATGTGATTCAGAAGGCAGGTCCAGCTGATGCTGCCAGAGCTTCAGGTTTCTCAAGAGAAGACTGAAATACGGATTCATAATGTGTCACCTTCCAATTTAAAAATATCAGCCTAATAAGAAAAAAAAATACTTGGGTCTAACAAAGCCCTTTGAGAACAGGAGTTCTGGCCAGGCAGGCTTCGTCCCTCTGCTGTTCCCTGCTGTGACTCCGGTGTTGAGAGCAGTGACTGGCACAGATAGAGACTTCGTGGAGGTGTGACCGGGGTACAGGGAGTTAGACAGTCACAGTCAAGACAGTGTGGTATTACAGGACATGAGCGTGAGAAAGGAAGGGGGTGGTCCTGGCTCCATTCTTACGAGGCGTCTATCTGTTGTGATCAGAGAAATGCAAATCAAAACCACTATGAGATACCACCTCACACCAGTGAGCATGGCACATATCAACAAAATTAGCAACAACAGATGTTGGCGAGGATGTGGAGAAAAAGGAACTCTCTTACACTGCTGGTGGGAATGCAAGATGGTCCAACCATTATGGAAAGCAGTATGGCGGTTCC
>JAGFMF010012045.1:158412-169594 GCA_019455555.1 Galemys pyrenaicus
CAGGCAGATCAACTGAAGTACACTGCTGAGGGGAGCAGCGGGCACAGCAGGAGAGGTCTGCCGCGCCATGTGGGTCCCCCCCCTGGCCGGCAGCAGGGACTGAACTTGTGCTGCAGTGGCTATGGTCTGCTTCATAGTGCGTTGCTTAACCCACTGCGCCACCAGGGAGACCCTGTATGATTCCATTGATACAAAGTTCCAAAACAGGCAATCTAGCTAAGGTACAAAGACATTAGAATGATGGTTGCCTCTGGGACTAAGAAACTTTTTGGGTACATGGAAATGTTCTATATCAAGATAGTGTGGTAAGGTCCATTTGTTCAAAATGTATAATTGACATTTGTGCATTTCAATATTATGTAAATTTTACCTCCTGAAAGACCTAAAATTAATAATAGTAAAAAAATAGGAGTATGGAGTGGGCAGAGGTTTAGACGAAACAAGAAAGGCAGGTTGATCAGGTTGGGGGCGTTCATTATACTATTCTATTTACTTCGTTAGTGCTTGACATTTTCCATAATAAAAAGTAAAAAAAAAAAAATGTTCCTATTGGGGGAAAAGGTTAGTAGTGATTATCTCTGGAATTATGATGACTTTTATTGTTGTCCTTGTATTTTCCTTCTACTTACAACATACAAGACTATATATTGGTTTTGCAAATAACTCAAGGAGATGGGGGTTGTCACAACTCTGAAATGAGAGTGCACTTGAAAGCACCTGGCTTTCTCTGGGTGGCCTTCCTCCCTGGCTCATACTGACTGCTCCTCAGGAGCCCCAAGAACCAAGCTTGACGGGAATTAGAGTATCTTGTAACAGGGTGGTCCCCAGGAAAGGGGGAAGTTCCAGAATCCCAGTTCCACCCTGAGTGGGTGGAGCTGAGAAGGGAAAGAAGATTCTGCAGAGAGGACAGAAGGAAGGGAGGAAGAAGGAAGCAGGATGGAGAGCAGCAAGGAGACCTGGAGGAGGCACGTGGAGCAGAGGGACATGTGAAGAGACTGCACTTGCTTTTCAGTTTTGGACTGGTTAGAGCAGCTTTCATCTTGATTTTGATTTTGCTCTTTTCCTTCTGGATTTGTCTAACTCTTTCTGACCCTTTTCTATGGGTCTCTAATGAAAGGTCCTTTAGATGTGTGCCAGGCTTTTGGGCCTCATTTTGGGCCAATCCTATTTGGCTGGACTTTTACCCTCAAGGAGATGGGTAACTTTGGATGCTTAACTTCGTAACTGTGTTCTTTGTCCTTTCTGTATTTATTGAAGTTCCTTTCCATTAAAGGCCTTATATGTTTGTCTTAATGCGGCAGATGGCAGAACCCATTCAGAGAGGGTGGGTTTGGGGATTCTGGGGTGCTCCTCTCCCTGCCCTGTAACAATCTGAGGGTGCTTCCAACCCCAACTTTAGACTCTCTTTGGTCCCCTTATTTATTTGCTCCCTGTAGACATTTGCTGTGAGCAAGAATTTTTAGAAAGACTTAGGTGCTGCTGTGTATTATTGGGCGAGTATTTGCTTCCACAGAGATACCCACCATCCATCCAGGATCCAGATGGCCAGTGCAAAGCATCTGCACGCCTTGCACATTGCCCTGTGAGTGTATGAGTGTGTCTGTATGTGCTGTGTATGTACGCACAGGTGTGGTGAGAGTGGTACATGTGTCTGCTGTCAGGGCTGGAGTGTGTGGTCTATCAGTATGTGTTAGTGTGGTATGTGGGGGTGTGGTAGAATTGGAGCTTGTGTGTGATGTTTATGGTGTGTGCATGTGTGATGTGGGGTGTGTAAGTGATGTGTGTGTGCGTGTGAGCACATGCACTTGTAGAATGTGGTACCAAGCAGAGTGTGTGAGCCAGGACCAGACAGGGTAGAAGCAGTGATAGCGCCTTTAATTTAACAACATGAAGCTCTCCGTGTGGACAGCAGACAGCTCACCAGCCTGGGAGACTAGAAGCTTCACAGGATGGGACCCCATCTATTTGATTCTTAATAAATTCTTTTTTTGTTTGTTTGTTTATCTTTTGTTTCTATGAGTCTCTAAAGAACTCTGGCTCCACCACCTCAATCTGGTAAGAATGGCCTAGATTTAAAAAAAAAAAAAAACTGGCAACAGCAAATGCTGGTGAGGATGTGGAGGTAAAGGAACTCTCCTACACTGCTGGTGGTAGTGCAAACTGGTCTAGCCACTATGGAAAGCCGCATGGAGGTTCCTCGGACTACTAAAGATGGACCTGCCATATGATGTATGTTTAGCACTCCTCTTGCAGCACTATTTACAATAGCTAAGATATGGAAACAACCTAAATGCCCCAAACAGATGACTGGATCAAGAAGATGTGGTACATATACACAACGGAATACTATTCAGCAATCAAAAAGATAAGCTCATGGCATTTGCAGCAAATTGGATGGAGCTAGAAGGGATTATGCTCAGTGAAGTGAGTCAGAAGGAAAAAGAATATAGAGAAAACAAAGGGTCAAGAAAAAGCCAAAACTTGCAGGAAAACTATAGATTTGGGGCATACAACAGGGGAGTGGGAGAGAGGAGTCAAAACAGAGAAGAGAAAAGCACAAGGGACCATGGTGAGAGTTCACAGGTGATGTGGTGGTGGGAGAGTTATGGGGACTACACCTGAGGGGAGAAATCAAATACTGTACAAAAATGAACCATGATGTAATAAAAAATTTTTAAAACCTCTGGGTCCTGTACTCTTCCCTAGAACAAACTGCCACTATTGGCAGGGCCATCGAAACCTTTCTGCAAAGCCCACAATGGACTCATTGATGTGTTACTGCTCTTTCCTACCCTGAAATTAAGTCCTTTCAGCTATCAAGACAAACAGGAGGCTTATCTTCTGTGTTGACACAGACTCCCCAATGCTGGGTCTCCCGCTGAGCAGCTGTGTGTGTCTGCACTTCACAAGCTTTGTGCCAGGCCTGCTTTCCGGGTCCTTTCCATCAGGAAAGCTGACCAGCTGTCTGGCCTGCATCACTCCTGTTATAAGCTAAGCTCTCTATTACCAAGCAACTCCCTCCATCCTCAGGAAAAACCCATTTCATTCCCACCACCTCCTCCCACCCCAAAATCCTCTCACCCTCAGGATCCAAATTCTGCTTCCGGCCATTTCTCCTTCAGTCACAAAGCAGCATCAGGGCTGAGCGAATGGTCACATACGCTGGGTCCCAGTTAATTAAAGGCCCAACATTTCCCAATTATTTCCTTCTTCTTAACACATTAGAGCCGTGTCAAGGTTATGGGGAGCTGGGCTCGAGAACCAGCTTTGTGAGCACCATCCATCAAATCTGGCGTGGCAGGGGCTCAGATCAGCTCCAGGCAAGGGCAGCCATGACCTTCACATGGCTCATGTGGGTTTTGAGAGCTGCTCTCTTCATGGTATAGGAGAGCAAGGGTTCTGCCTTTCCCAGAGAGCCTGGGACAGCAAGGGCCTCAGCCCTCCTGCAGAGGGAGAGCAGTGGGAGAGGAGAGAATAGGAGAGGGCAGGGCAATTCATGGGCTGTGCATGTAACAGAAGCATCCAAGGGGGAAATTAACTTGCTGCCTTTTGCAGCAATGGACCCAGCCCAAAAGAATATCCCCTCCCCAGAGAGGCTTCCTCCACCACTCACCTAAAGTACACCCCTCTGATTATTCTGCCCCAGCTCCTGGTTTGTTTCCTTCCTGACAAACATTGCACTTGGGAGAGAGGGGGACACATTGTTATTGTTTTTTATTGATTTATTTGTTTGCTTGGGGTCTTATTTTTTTTTTGTTTGGTGTTTTTTTTTTTGGTCTGTTTGCCTCAGTGGACTATAAACCCCATGGGCCATGGCTATCTTAGACCTCACCATCATCTCCCCAACCCCACCACGTGCCTGGGATGGCATCTGATTCACTCCAACTGCAATGAATACTGTTGGGAGAGAAGGGGGGAAACAAAAGTGAGGGGTGGTATCACCCCAGAAGATCACACAACCTGGGGTTTGAGCTTCCTTGGCCCCACAAATCTCTCAGACTATTGAAAGAATTGAGCTGGCCAGGGGTGGAGAAGTGGGGCAGAATCTTGGGGTCCCAGAAATGGAGATGCACCCTCCACCCCCTCACAGCTACAGAAAACTGGAAGAGGGTGGCTAAAAGGGCACCTGCCATAAATGCCCCACCCTTTGTTGGCTCAGCAAGGTGAGTCCGGCAGGGACTTCAAAGCAGCAGTTCAAACTCCAAGGTCTCTTTCTTTTGGGGACACCTGAAACCCACGCCCCAGGGAGGGGATGCCTTCACAAATCCTGTCTTTCGGGCTAACCCCAGTGGAGTCTTTTAAGAATTTTTATTTTTTTATTATATATATTTTACATTATTTTTCATTTTTGTACAGTGCATAGTCTCATCCCCGTGGAATTCCCATCACCAATTCACCCGTGCACCATCACCATAGTCCCTTCTCCCCTAGGGAATGTCTCGGATTTATAGCTGTCTGTTCTTTTAAGCATTCTTAGAAAAATAAAGCAACACAACTTGTTTCCCTTCCAAGGGTGGTGGCCTTGGAATCCCTACCAGTTACGCAAACAGAATGGCCCTGACTGTCTGAGGAGCTGGACAGCTCCCTCCCCTCGGCTGCAAAAAGGAAGGGTAGAGGAAGCTAGAGGACTGGAGCTGACCCACAGATGCAAATGCAGGGGCTGGAGACCCCTGGAGATTAGATGGCTAGGCCAGAAGCTCAGAGCCAGTCATCAGAGAGCGGGGAGCACATTTTCCTGTCTGCTCAGTCTCTTCTGGCTGCCAGGCCTTGAACTCCTCTGGGGTACACCCAGACACCGCTGTTTGTTTTTGTGGCTCAGGTGGGGGTGTCCCTTTCTCACTCTGAGCTTGCTAGTAGGTCCTCCAGATCTAACCAATCCATGTATTCTATTTTCGAGGCCACAGAGATGTTTCAGGGGTGAGCACATAAACCTGGTCAGTTCTAAGGGTTAACACCTGCATTTTGCCAGCACCAGAAAAAGAGGAAGCTTCCTACCTCCTCAGATTCCCAGAGTTGGTAGGTGTCTTATGAGAGGAGAGTTGCCTGTGAATAAAGTAAATACAGAGGAAAGCAGAGTCAAGAGATAGGGGTGACCTCCCTGGTGGCACAACAGGTTAAGCACAGCACTATGAAGCATCCACTATGAAGCCATCTATCCATGCCTGCAAGCTGCTGTCTGCTCCACTTAGGAGGATGGAGCAGTATAGGGAAGGGGTTAAGAGCTGACAGCAGAGGCCTAGATGAGATGATCTTTTCTGTCCTAAGTTCTTCCCAAAGAGGTGGGTGTAGGGAACAAAAACTGTCTCCAAGGATTTTGATTTTTATTTCCTTGGGCAGCACAAGTTCGATCCCCGGCCAGGGAGCTGACCCACATGGCACAGCAGACCTCTCCTGCCTCATCCACTGCTCCCCTCAGCAGTGTGTTTCAGACTGTCAGCCTGTTCTGCTCCCCACTCTGTCTGATGAATCCTCTCACCCCACACACACGCACACCTCTGGCCTATACCCCAGCCTGTATGCATAAATAATAAATAAATGCTAAAGAGGGAGAGAGAGAGAGGCAATGGATTGCCTAACACTTTCTGACTCATTTGGATCCAGCCTTTCCTGAAGCCATTTCTTAAACGTATCAATCATAAGAATTCTCTTAGATTTTGTTCTTCCTTTACAATGCCTTTGTTTTTCTTTAAGTGACCTTGAGTTAGGGTTATACTACTACTAACCTGGTTAATTAACATAGAACATCTCCACCCTATGGAGAAGGAAACACCTAAGTGGGACAAACTAATAGCTTCAGGCAAATGAGAATCACATCATTCCTTCATCTGGGCAGGATCTCCCAAAGGCAGCCATAGAGAAGCCGTCCCAGAGGAGCCCCTGAAGCTGCTTCCCCAGCACCAAACACCCAGGTGCACACCCTACCCCATGTGAGTGCCAGACTTGGGGGGCATCCTTAGGCCATCCTCTGACTCTACCCGAGAGTAAGGCAGGGGTAACAAAAATCTGCCCCCACAGATCACACAGGAATCTCTCCCTTCCCCTTTACTGCCAGAATGTAGGTCACTCATTTCATCCTTCTTCAGTGAAATCAAGGACTATTCAAGGAAAATGTTGGGGGAGGGGAGGAAGAACACTCAGACAAATCCAAAATGTGGAACATTTTATGAAACAACTTTGCCAGGTCTACTATTCTATACTTACAGATGTGACAACCAAATGCAATGAACAACCACTGACAATATGCCAATACTATAAGCTAATATACAATCCATATTTAAATGTGGCACACATTTGGATATGGTATATTAAGTTATATCATTAAGTTAATATTAATATTCTCATATGCGATAATAGTCCTGCAGTTATGTCAGAAAATGACATTGTTTGGGGGCGACATGCACTGACATCTGATATTCAGGTACAAAGCATCATAATCTGCAACTTATTTGTTCTGTTTTACCATCCTTACACAGAGACAGAGAGGGCAACCATGGCATGTGTTACTAAGTGGCGAACCTGGCCTAAAGCAGGTGCTTTTTGTACTAGTCTCATTTTGCATAATTTGGCAATTTTCAACACAAACGGCTGAAAAAACACATCACTTTTGTCTATAGCCATCTGCCCTCAAACCTGCACATATCTATGCACCTGTGCACAGCAGCCACACAGGTGCACACATGCATGAGTGATTCAGAGGCAGGCAGACTGATGTCAAAGAGCACTGGGTCAGAACCAGAGAACCGGCATCTGGAGCAGACCTGCCTCTCATTATTCATGCTTGCCTTTCTGTTTTCTTAGTTGTAGAATGAAGGTGAAAGCATCTATCCATGCCTGCAAGCTGCTGTCTGCTCCACTTAGGAGGGTGGAGCAGTACAGGGAAGGGGTTAAGAGCTGACAGCAGAGGCCTAGATGAGATGATCTTTTCTGTCCTAAGTTCTTCCCAAAGAGGTGGGTGTAGGGAACAAAAACTGTCTCCAAGGATTCTGATTTTTATTTCCTCGGGCAAGTCCCTTCCTACCCAATTGCTCAGTTCTAGCCTTCTCAGAGAACCTAGTCCTTAGAACTTGACCTTGGGTTTGAGGTTGGCACACAACACACCCCCGGACCAGCCCCAGAGAACTAGCCTCTCAGTTCAGTCAGCAAAGGAAATACATCTGGGCACCACGCTGCGGCTTCCCCAAGGGACCCTCGAGGTAGAATCTGTGTCTTAATAACCATGAAGATGAAAAGCCAAGGTCAGCTCTGAACTTGGCTGGGGAAATCAGAGCATTCAGCCTCACAGTTGACTTGCCAGCCACCTCTCTGTTCCATTAAACTCTCTGGGTTCCTAGGACTTTGCAAAAGGGAGAGGTTGAGGATGTTCTCAGCAAAAACCTGTTTCTGCAGAGATCCCAGGGGGTGTGGGAACTTCAGAAAGCAATAGTCCACTGACTTTTGGAGTCCTGGCCAGATCTGGGAAGCAGGTGTGCAGGCAAAGCATAGCTAGAGAAACTCAGAGGGTGAGAAATCAGAAAAATGAAATCACAACATGGAGATGGGGCACAACCCCAACAGACCAGCAAAATATGCATGCCTACTTAAGTCTGGAGAAACACTTGCACAGATGCACAGAGACAAGTAAGAGGGTGTTAAAAGAGAATATATATATATGTGTGTGTATACATATATGTGAGAAACAGAGGGGAAATTAGTAAGTAGGAGATATTTGGAAGCTAATAGATAATATACAGTGGTTAGGAGGAATGTGCATGGACATCTATAATTACTGAGGATGTGGGTAAAAATGTATTTAAATACTTAAAAGTATATACCAAATTCTGTGCAGTGGCTACCCTGGGGAGAAAAGAAGGGACTGACTGGCACAGTTGGCACAGGAGACTTTACCTTTAGTGTTTTGATTATTTTTTTTTTACAAAAAAAATAAAAACCCTCATAAGTGGATTTTCAAAGGAGATGACAGGGTGGATGAGAATAAGGACAAATCTCACCATATTTACTTTGGCATATATATCATTTTGGTTTCTGAACCAATTATATGTAAATACATCTACTATTGAAAATGAATTATGAGCAAATAAATGACACCAGTCACAATAACCACAGTACTTTAGATAGCTTCGTGGAAACACTTAGCAATAACCATAAAAATGGAAGTCCATGCCCTCTGAGCCACTCTTGGGAATGGCCCAAATATATCCTAGGGAAACAAACTCTGCACATGCAAGAAACCACATGCACCAGGACGGCTGCTCCACTAGTCTATCTGTGACAGTGGAGAAGCCGAAGGAAGCTGAAGCCCACTAAGAGATCAGTTTATTGATTCACGCCATGGAGACCAAGCTGCTGAGGAGTGGCCTCGTGCTCTGAGGATGCTCCTCCCACACACAGGCAATGAGGGGTCTCACACAGATGATTCAATGCAGGTAGCCAACCTTCAGGCAACACCATGGTGACAACACAGGTGAAAGCCACGGGTATTCAGTCTTGGGCCTCACACTCCAACAACCTATGCAGCCTCCCCAGTTCCACCCTCTGAATTCCAGCTCAGAGAGTCTGGATAAAGCTCAAGAGCCCGAATATTATTTTTAGGGTCGGGCAGGCTAATTGTATTAATTTTCACTGAGGTCATGTTGATTCAGGACTCTGAAATTCAACAAGTACCACCAGGATGTTAAGGGTCACTGGCCCATGTCAATGCAAATTTACAATTTCTGTATTACGGAGGGAGCACTAATTACAAGAGCTTTTTAGTTCACTTTTCTCATGTTCTCCTTTCTACTGGGTTATGTTCTTTTTAGTAAAGGTATAGCCCCATGCCCATAAATAACGACTTTGGTGTGCATTTATGCACAAGCGTGGGATGGTAAGTTCCAGAAGCAAATAGTTCAGGTTTGTTTTCCAGCAGCCCAAGAAAGATATATATGTTATACTAGGAATATGTCACTATTCTACTGCTGTTAATATATCAGCATCAATTCATCCATAATATAGTATAAGTTTAAATGTAATAATAATGCATTAGTGTTACAGCAAGCAATTGCACTGTATGTACCATGAGATTATACCACTTTACACAGGCTAACTCAATCCTCATCACAATCTACAACAAATTACTGCTTTTGCCCCATACTTCATATGGAGAAGCCAAGGGACAGCAAGATTAGGCAATTTCCCCCTGGGAAGGCACAGATTTCCCACCTGGCAGGAAGCTCTAAGAGTCCAAGCTCTTTACCACTCTGCTCACCCAACAGTCCTCACCCTGACCGATGACAGCCAGGAGGTCAACACCAGGCTGCAACTGGTTCAGTCTCCAGGAACACAAAGGCCATATCCTAAATGTGGGGTGGGGTAGACACCTTATTTTTGGCCACCAAAATGGCCCTTCATAAGTGAGCTCTTTCACCGTCTTCCGCACCTGCTTTGGGGTTCAGTTCTCCCTCTGCAGTTCAAGCCCTGGTTCCCACTAGGAGGGGAAAATGGCCAGGACTGCTTGCCCAAGGTGCTAGAGGGGAGCCAGGCATGGCACGGGGCGGTGGGTCCCAAGGGTCTTGGAGCAAGAGGGCCCAGGCAACATTCTCTGCAGATGGGGGTCACTACCTGAGCCCCAGTTTTTCATGGAGAACTGAAGCCTTGGGATAGAAGGTGGGCACAGAGATAAGAAACAGTATCTTCCTGTGAACCTGACAGTGTCATGGATTATCTGAGCTACATCAGAAATCAAGCAATTCATCTTTGAGACAGGAGCCAGCTGTACCAGGGACAAATGGGAGGGGAAGAGGAAGTGAGGAGCAGAGACTGAGAGAGGAAGATGAGAAGCAAAGAGAGAGGAAAAAGATAGATACCCCAAAATGGGGACAGAACATTGTCCACTGGAGAGGAGAAGAGCAAAGCAATCCAGCAAACAGGACACAGAGGGAGCAAAGCAGTAAGGAGCTCTTCACCTGCTCTTCAGGGGCTGGCGGGGGCTTCCACATGCCTCAGTAGCATCTTCCCATAAGGCAGGAGGCAAATCCCCACTTACAAACCTGAGGTCTAAGCATGGGCCCGTACCTGCCTGCCTGACCACAGGGAGTGCTTGTTGTCCTGGGGTAACAGCGCCACCTGCTGGCACAGGGCAGAACCTCAGTGCTCTCATCTGGAGCCCACAAGTCTGATACCTCCCATTCCATCCCCCACTATCTAAAGTATGGTGGTTATTCTAACTGGTGCCAGATGATTACTAATTTATAATCTATTTTCAGTAGTAGATTTTATTTACATGTACTTGACTCAAAAGCCGAAAATGGAATTAAAAGTATACGCAGTGAGAGAATTTGTTCTTACTCCAACCCACTCTCACCTCCTTCCTCATCTTCACATCTGTCAAGACTGTTCAAGCCTAAAGAGTTTTGTACATGCTGTTCCCACTCTCTGGAATGCTCTGCCCCCAGATATCCTCACAGCTGGCTCCTCTTCCTTTGGGTCTCCACTCGAATGTCCCTTCTACAAACAGGCTGCCCCTGACCACACAGCGACAATACCCCCCAGTGCCCCTCCCCCATAGGCTCTCTGTTCTGTTCCCTTCACCAGACTGGGCATTATCTGAAATCATCTCTGTTCTTCTGGTCCTGTCTGTTTCCCTCATCGGAAAGCACAAGGCCCAATCAGGTTCAAATGGCCCACTTTTTTTTTTTTAAGATTTATTTATTTATGCATACTAGAACTAGGGCACAGGCCAGAGGTGTGGGAGGTGAAAGGACTCACTAGAGTCAGAGTGGAGAACAGAACAGGCAGATGATGAAATACACTGCTGAGGGGAGCAGCAGGTGAGGTAAGAGAAGTCTGCTACACCATTTGGGCCACCCCCCTGGCCGGGGACCCAACTTGTGCTGCAGTGGCTGTGGCTGCCCCACAGTGCAGTGCTTAACCCCTTGCACCACCAGGGAGGCCCCAAATTGGTCTACTTTTGCATGACATGCCCTCAAAACAGGCCTTGGCAATGAGTATTGCTAAATAAGTAGTTCCACAGTCATTCAGCTAAGCTCTCCTGAGCTCAAGAACGCAACTTCAGGGGCCTCCCTGGAGGCGCAGTGGGTTAAGCAATGCACTATGAAGCAAACCACAGCCACTGCAGCACGAGTTCGATCCCTGCCGCCGGCCAGGGAGGGGACCCACATGGCGCGGCAGACCTCTCCTGCTGTGC
>JAGFMF010012045.1:180663-191958 GCA_019455555.1 Galemys pyrenaicus
CTGCCTGTTCTGCTCCCCGCTCTCTGTGGTGAATCCTCTCACCCCCCCACACCTCTGGCCTGTGCCCCAGTGCTTGTACGCATAAATAAATAAATCTTTTAAAAAAAAGAGAGAGAGAAAAGAACAGAAGACAGAGATAGAGAACGGCAGAAGAAGTGGCAGCAGCAGAAGCAGCCCAGCGAGTGAAGATGCGCCAGGGGCTAGGAGGCCTGCCAGCCTCCTGGCTCCTGCACCCCTGCCTGCCACGCACCTGTTCACCTCTGATATAATGATGAAATAAAAGCCTAAAAAAGCCACCGAGGGCTCCAGGACTCCTCCTTGCCCCGTCTGCCAGCATCATCGGGAACTTGCTCTGTGCCCTCCCTGGCACCACAGTGAGCCTGAGAACCATGGGTTCTCAGTGGGGTAGGGAAACATTGTAGGGTAAAGGTTGATCAGGTATTTCCACCCTCCCACCACTGATGATGGACACCTGTGGTGCTGTGAGCATTCCAGGGTGGGCATGCGCAAGTGGGCACACCTGAGCCTAGAGAGCAGGGCTCTGTTACTCAGACATGGCTATGGTGGAGCAGCGGCAAGAGGATGAGACCACGAGAGAACTCCAGAGAAAGCGCAGAGGAAGGAACGTATAGAGATTCACAGGGGGCTCAAGTTGTCCTTCCTTTGCAGGCTTGTTCCCCCGATGTAGGGTTAGAGCAATCAGGTCTTTCCACCCTCCCACCACTGTGATGATGGACACCTGAGGTGCTGCGAGCATTCTAGGGTGGGCATGCGCAAGTGGGCGCACCTGTGTTGGACACGGGCTTAAATGGGCGGCGTCATGAGGATGCCAGAACTGTGAGGACAGGACCGACAGTACTGGGGAGCAGCAGCAGAGAGAGAAGCAGCAGCCAAGAGGGTGAGATGCGCTGGGGGCTGGGAGGCCTGCCAGCCTCCCGGCCCCCATGCCTGCCATGTACCTGGCCACCTCTACTAAATAAAGCATGAAAAGCCACCGATGGCTCCAAGACTCTCTTTCCTTGATCCATCTGCCCAGAACCATCCCAAACCCTGCCCAGTGTGCTGCCTTTCCTGCCGCTACAAGCATTTATACCCCTGCCCCAGAACTCAGCCATGTCTGCAAACTTGTCCCTGTAAGGGGTAGGTAGCTGGCATCTTGTGTGGGCAGACACTAGAGATGTGTTCCATAGCCTCCATGCGCACGCCAGCCCCCACAACTTCTCCAGCCCCAGATGGCAACAGACACCCTGGCTAAGAGAGATGCACCCACAGGAGCCCATTTTAACATCCAGCTCAACCCGAACCCATTGACAGTCTGCACAGTTGCTCACCCCTTGAATAGGGGTTCCCCAATTCTGCACGTTGGAATCATCTGGGGTCTTTTAAAAACACTTATGCTAGGTGCCACCCCAACATTCTGATTTCCAAGTCTGGAATTGGGTGCATCAGAATTTTTGAGACTCCCAGGTGATATCAAAGTATAGAAAAGTTTGGGAGCCACTGCTTTGGTGGGGAGAGGGAGAATCCAACCAAAAACAGTGGGTGCTGAAGCCAGAGAGAAGAGGTACTGGAGATTAAATGCAACTGGCAGGAAGCAGGGACCTCCCCACACTGCAGTCCAGGGAAAAATCTGGAACGAGCACAATGTCTGCCCTTCTCCCTGAGGACCAAGACCTCCTCAAAGCAAGGAAAGCAGAGCCAGAGACGGCTGTGGGGATGACAAATTAGTCAAGGCTGGCAGAGGCCTGAGGAGGAGGCTAATTAGAGCCATCTGGGCAGGAGCTAATAGGCCTGAACTGGGAGGAGAGTGAGAAAGGACCCAACCCCCACGAGCCAGGGCCTTCACAACCCAGTGTCAGAGAAAGAACTGGATTTCAAAGACAGAAAAGGTTAATTGAAAGTGAGTCCAGTGTGGAGATACAGCCTGAACCAAGCAGTCAGGGCTGAAGGTGGGGAAGGGGTGACCAGGAGAGAGGGACCAGGACGTGCACCCCAGGGAGACAGGAGCTGAGACTTGAGCGGATGGGCTCCCCAGGGTAGGGGGGGTACACTGGTGACCTGCGGGCTGAGTCTGGCCTACAGAATACACCACAGACTGTTTTTAAATTCCTGAGTCCACTGTCAAGATTTTGCCTAAAACTCCAGACTTCCAGCTTTTTTTGTAAGCGGAGAAGCTGAGGAGACCGACAGCATTTCTGCAGAGTGCCAGTATACTCAGCATGCCCCAGGGCCTATTCGTCCTCGTGCTTGTACTCAGCCCTACCAGATCCCTGTAGATAGCAGGTCTGTCTTCAGAAAAGAGCAAGACCCTAAGTCAGACAGCAGCAGAGGTGAGGACTTGGTGGAGACACAGCAAAGGAGCAGGTGCAGGCACAGAGAGCCGGGATGTCAAGTTCTGATCCTGCACCCACCACCTCTGTGCTGTGCCATCTCAGGCCAGGAATCCCCGCTCGGGGTGAGAGTGTACTAGCCAGTAGGCAAGCAGGTTGAATCCCAGGACCCCCCTTATCCATTCTCATTCCACTGGGCTCCTGAGGCTGTCTGGACCAACCCCTCTGGCCAGGCTTTGACATACAGCCAGGAAAACCCTTCCAACAAAGACCAGTCCACACAGAGAGGAATCCCAAGCCAAGGAACCAGAGAGACCAACCAGGGGAGAAGACTCAGAGAATAAGAGCCACCTTCCAAAGTCTGAAGGACTCTTAGGAGAAAGAGGAATTTGCCATGTTTGGGAATTGGGGCGGTGAGGGACCCAGCCATGGTAGTTACAGAGATCCCACGTGAGAACAATAGTCAGTTTTAAAGAACCAGAGTTGAACTGCAAAAGAACAGACATCCTGTAATGAGCTCCCCATCACTGGAGGGAACCAAGCTCAGGCTGAGTGACTATTTTAGGAGTATAAGGAATTCAAATAGTGGCTAATTGCACTTCTTTATTTCAAGCCTTAAGATTCAAGGACTCCAGAGAGCTGAGGGTCTATCCTGAAGGTTCCCCTCTGCCACTCCCAGGGAAATTGGATAAGGATAGGCCCTGGCCTCTGCCTCCCAGCGAGGGAAGGCCCAGATGACCTGGACAAAGCACAGATGGTCCACTTCCTGGCTCCCCACCCAAGACCAGGACCACAGCCTCATGGCCAGACCCAGCAACCCCTGGCACATGGCCCCATCCCAGCAGAGTTTCACCCAAGGCTCCCTCAGAGGCCGTGGAAACAGCTGGCTCCTGGGGAGGGGGCTGCCATGACAAGCCGGAAAGCCGTCTGTATCCCTGCCCCCCACTGCCTGCTATCTGCCCCAGAGGAGTCAGCAGGAGGAGGGGGAGAAAAGGGAGCACCTCTCTGCCCCCAAACATCTGTAAGTGCTGCCTGGGCCCCTACCCATCAGCAGCCTGGGGTTGGGCCAGCTGGTGGTCCTGACAGGCCCAGAATTCCAGAGCATGGACAGGAAGTACAGGCGCCAGAGCCTCTCTGCAAAGACCAGTGGGAGGAATTTTCACCAACGGGCCAGCAGCTCCCAGTGAGCCGGGAGAAGCCCCCCCTCCGTGAACCCTGAGCCCTCTACCACAGCTGGGGTAGAGACCTGTGAAGACACTTAAGTAAAAGGCCAGAGACCTGCGGTGCCCCCATGACCACTTTCAAGGAGCTGAATGGGGTAAGGGAAGGCCCCAGAGACCGCTGATCCCAGCTGGCAGTGTCAGGCAGCCCTGTCTACATTCAGGGCTCCTGCAGCCCTGCCCTTGTCCCCCTGTAACGGTCAACCTCTCCCAAGGAGTCAGCACCCTTCACCTCACCAGCCACATGGGAAACATCCTCTCTGGGCCCCAGGAGCAAGCTGAGCCCCTCCTGCCGTCCCACACCCATTTCAGAAGAGCCCCAATGCCCAGGACCTCCTGACCGGGCAGCTCCCTGCCTGCCCATCAGCAGACACCCACCGGACCTGGCTGAGACCCAGGGAGCTATCTGTCCATCAAGAAATCAGAGCAGGACTCACCAGGGCTTCCTGGGCATGGTGGGAGCCGGCCCAGACCAGGACGCGGAGCACAAGTCCCCGGAGTTTGCAGCCCCTTCCGTCTGGCAAATGGTAGCTCCAGGTGCACCCCCAGTGCCTGACAATAAAATCAGGCCACAGCCCAACTGCCAGCTAAGCACCAGCCTGCCTTGCTTCTCCCTGCAGCCACTCACACCCTGGGACTCCAGATCCCAAAACAGTCATGTTAGTGGTTACCATAGGAACTCACTAAAGCCAAAAAAGGCACCACACAGTCACCCACATGGCCCTCAAAGCTTGTGTCCACCTGCACAGGCGAGTGTACACACATGCCTTCCACACACCTCCACACGCCCACACATGCCAACCTGTTCTCAGGCTCAGAGCCCATTCTAAAGAAATCAGTGAGCCAGGGGTTGATGCTTGAGATAGAAACAGGGAAATTCCCCTTCCCCCACATGGACCAGTTCCGAAATGGGTTCTCTCTGCATACCTGCTCCAGCCAGTTGGAAGGCAGTGGCACCAGTCAGTGCCCAGCTGCACTTCACATGCCAAATGCCAGGAGCTGAGCAGGATGGGGCCTGCAGGCCAGGGCCACCACCAGCTAGCTCTGCGTGCAAGGCCAGGGAAAGGGCATTGCCACAGACCGGCTCCTATAGCCCTCAGGATGCTGCTCCTCCCTTCTGTCCTATGGGGAGAGCGGGGTATAATAAGGGTAGGGATCTTAGCCAACCACACAGGAGGGGAGAGTGGAAGGGGGAGCAGATATTATATTTTCAGAGCTTACTGCCTCCCTGTACACCAAACTGCCCAACTCCCTCATCCCCATAAAGGAACAGACAGCCACTCAAGGGCTTACCTGGAAATCTAAGTCTTCAAGTAACCCTTTCCTTGCCCCCATCTCCAATACCTAGACCAGTTCCGGCCTGAGGATTCCACCTCCTCCACAGCTCTCTAATTCATCCACCCTCCCAAAGCCCACTGGCCCTATCCTGCCTAATCGCTCGAATGATTTAGGGATGGAGGCCAGAGGAGCCCTCAAAGCAAATATAACCACATTATTCCCCAACTTAAAACCCTTCCATGGCCCCTGGTCTCCCAGAGAAGGAAGCCCAGCCCCCACACAGCCCTCCTACACTCCTAGAAAAGGCCCAGCCTGCCCCCCCATGCCCACGCCCTCTCTGTCTGGCAACCATAACCACACACAGGCCCCAGGCAGTTGCTGTCCTGCAGATCTTCCTGCCAGGTCTCTCTCTCTTCCAAGTTGACCTCATTCACCCTGGAGATGGCTCAGGCATCACCACATCTCCAGGAAGCTCTCCTCCATCCTCTGAGGACATCTCTGTTAGCACCTGTCACGTTCCATTGTGATTGCCTGTCTCCCTGCAGAGCTGTAAGCTTTCACGAGCAGAGACTGTCATTTTCATCTTTGCTTTCCCCAATGCTAGGGCCCAGCACTAGGCTTGGAATGAAAGTGTCTGGTAATTGTTAGCCCAACTGATTTTACCTTCTAAAACCACAAAACATCAAGCTCCCTCTGTCCTTGACAACCCCAGCAAGTTCTAGACCATCTTAAGGAAGGCAGCCCCAGACAGTTCTAGAATGTCTTTGTGGTGTCTCAAGGATTCTTGTAATTTGCAGTAAACAAAGTGACCAAAGACCGGGAACTGAATCTGCTGTCCCCTGCTGAGACCGTAGCCTTGCTGACAGCACCAAGAGAAGCAAGCACCTACATGTCATGCCTTGGTTCTCACGGAATGGGGATGGAAGGCCTGACTTTAAAGACTGTGGCACAGCAGGAAATTGAGCTTTCTGGAGGTGGTAAGGTCTCCAGAGCTGCCATCAGGGGCCCCAGGGCCAAGGGCAGCTACACAGACACACTTTGTGCTCCTGTCCTTTGTGGTCAACCCACCTCTAGAAGAATCTTGAGTTCTTAGCTGCTGAAATCTGAAACCCTCGGAAGGGTCACATGGGCTGTTTTCTGGCCAAACCACAGGACAGCTGAGATGATGCCCCACCCCAGGCTACTGGAAAGAAGCTCCAGCCCACACCCTCCCTTTGAGGAAGAATAAAGGCACAGTCACCTCTAGGCCTGTAATGTGCTTTCTCAATCCTGAGACACCACGTCTCATGACCTAAGGCTGAAAGTATCAATTAAAAGGTTGGATCCTCGGCATCACTTGATGACTACCCCTGTCTCTTTCCTCTCAGTCCCACATTGAATTGGAAAGGTGGGTCACAAAATGAAGGTGAACCACAGCCCAGGGGCCCCCAGCTGCACTGCGGCCATCTGGAGCTGCCACCTCCGCCCGGGGGAGGAGAGCCATGACCCAAAGAAACAAGAGCAGTTGGGAAAACTGTTCACGGTGGTCTGAGTTTGGACATTACAGGCCCTCGTTTAAGAGACCACTTGGAGAAATGAGGCACACTTACAGGTGGTGAGGTGGTGAGAGATCCCCAAACAAACCATTCCAGGGGCTTTGGTTTTGTGACTTACTCCTGTGTGGAAGAAGCAGGTGTGCAATCAAACAACGTTGATGGAACCAAAGAGAGCCGCTTCTAGAGAAGATTCTGTTGAAGCCTGGTACCCATTTAACAGCAAAGTAAATTTTTGTTGGTGGTCTTAAAGAAAATACAGAAGGATATGATTTGAGACTACTTTGAAAAGTACAGCAAGATTGAAGCCATAGAAGTTATGGAAGAGTGGGAAAAAGAGAGGATTTGTTTTGGTGACTTTTGAAGATCATGATATAGTAGATAAAATCATCGTTCAGAAATACCACACTATCGGTGGGCATAAGTGTGAAGCAGAAAAGGCCCTTTCTCAACAAGAAATGTTGTCTGCTGGATCACAGAGAGGCCTTAGAAGTGCAGCTGGAAGCTCTATGTGTCATAGAGGAAAGCTGGGAAATGATGGCAGTAACTCTGACCATTGAAGACGCTTTGGTGGAGGAGGTTATAGTGGTAGAAGGAGATGGTAGCCGCAGAGGTAGTTATGGAGGACGTCATGGTGGATATAATGGATTCAGAGGTGATGGTGGCAACTATGGTGGTTATAACTACCCTAGTTACAGCAGTAGAGGAGGCTCTGGTGGTGGTCAACCAGGATATGGAAACCAAGGTGGTAGATATGCTGGTGGTGGTGGAGGATACGATGTTACAATGAAAGAGGACATTTTGGCTGTGGTAACTATGAAGGTGGTGGGAAGTATAATGATTTTGGAAATTACCGTAAACAACGGAGATCAAATTATAGACCCATGAGGGGGTGCATTTTTAGTGGAAGAAGCTCAAGCTTGTAGTGGTGGCTATGGTGCCAGAAGGTTCTAGAAGATCAGCAGAAAGGAGGACCTCCCTGGTGGCCTAGGGGTTAAGTCTCAGCACGACCACCGTGAAGACCCACTGTGATGGCCTAAATTGGATCCCTGACCATGAAGGGGACCCACATGGTGCAGCAGACCTCTCCTGCCTCGCCAGCTGCTCCCCTCAGCAGTGTATTTCAGTGAATCTGCCTGTTCTGCTCCCCACTCTGTCTCTGGTGAATCCTCTCACCCTCCACACCTCTGGCCTGTACCCCAGTTCTTCTATGCAAAAATAAAGAAACAAAATCTTTTAAAAAAAAATCAGCAAAAAGGGGCCACAATTCTTAGTGAAAGAGGAAGAGAGGAAGAGGTGGGAGGGAGGAAGGAAGAGGTAGGAGGGAGGAAGGGAGAGGTGGGAGGGAGGGAGAGAGAGGAGGGAGGGAGGAAGGGAGGGACAGAGGGAGGAAGGGACAGGAAAGCTGCAGGTATCTTTGAGACTATGGTTAGGAGAACTTTAACAATCTGCCACAGAAGGAGCGGTAGCCCATGGTCAGAAGTTACCACAGCGTAAACAAGAAACCCTCCTTGTCCAGAACTCTCACAGCCAGTCTGCAAAAAGTGCAGCTACTGAGGAGTGCAAAGTAATGTCAACTACATTCTGAGGTCTCACATGTGCTACAGTTTTGTCTTTTGCATTATATCAGGTATACAGCTCTTTAAATTGTGGCCATGGTACCAGGAATAAAAAGATGAATGAACGTACAACTTCTTCGGTATTTGTGTACTTCAGTGTCTCTACATCTTTATGCAGAAATTTTAACAAAATGCCACTTTGAAGGTGTTTCCTTGGGAGTGAACAAGTACAGGAGACCGTTGTTGATTACTATTTTGTATGAATCTTGCCAAAGTTAACTGTAAAGAAACACCTGCTGTCTCTCAGTTCAAGGGAATCTGTCTTTTCCATCTCCACACCATGAAATGAGCACACATCGACATGTGGAGAGAATAGATGTGTGTAGGTTCACAGAGTGTGTATAATTAATGGATATTGAAATTAGCATACTTGGGAATTTAATAGCATCAAGATTAAATGAAAAATGAAAAATCTCGAAATGTCTACTTGGCTTTTGTGCATTTTCTTTCAAAATGTGATCATATGGTTTTGGTGTATTAGCCTCACAGAGTCCAGGCTGTGTCTGGAGCACTTCCGTTCTACACTGACCTTGGCCACTGTGACCTGCTGCCATTGATTTGGGGTTTTTGTCGCTGTTGCTTGTTTATTTAAAAGATCTATTCATTTTTGCATTCACGAGCTGGGATACAGGCCAGAGGTGCAGAGGCATGACAGGAATCACCAGAGACAGAGTAGGGAGCAGAACACTGCTGAGGGGAGCAGCGGGCGAGAAAGGAGAGGTCCTGCGCCATGTGGGTCCCCCCCCCCCCCCCCCCCCCCGGCTGGGGACGGAACTCGAGCTGCAGTGGCTGCAGATAGCCTCACAGCGCCACACCTTAACCCCCTGAGCCTACTGGGAGGACCTCTTCGGTTTGGGTTTCAAGACAGTTGCTGCCCTGTTTAAATTCTGAAAGGCGGTAGTGAGCGTTTTCCCTTTCCTCCTGCTTTAAGAGCCATTCTTAAAAGCCTTTACAGAACACAAGACCACTAGGCTGATGTATCTGAGCAAAATAGTAGCAACCTGTTTTTGTTTTATAAAGCACAAGAGGCCCATAAATCTTCAGTTATTTTCCTTGGTTTAATATATTTTCCTACATAAGCTTTCAGAGGAAGAGAATAAAAATCATGCATTGGTGAATTGAACCCTTTCAAAATAAAGAAATAAAAGTTGGATTCTTTTCCCCACAAGGCCATGAATTCTAGATGTTCGTCATCAGAACAGGGAGCAGTGGAGACGGGCTGTGCAAATCATCCCCACATCCACCAGTCCCACCATGGCTGGTCCCCTGTGCCGTGTCCTCTCAGATGACTGCAGCATGACTTACCAGCCTGGACAGCGGCCCACACATACACACACAGAGACACGTCTTTCTCTAACAAAGAAGCAGGACTCTGAAATGGGAGTGGAGGAAAGTGGGGCTCAGGTCCTCATCCTCGGAAATCTATCTCAAGGACCCCCATGAGCCGATGCCTGCAAACCAGGGTCTCCTCCAGGCGAATCCAGTCTGACTCTGGCTCAACTTTTGCAGACAGGGACCATCAGCTGGCCCCACAGCAGACTGGAGAAGGGGGAGCCCCAGCTGCTGACCCTGCTTCTCTTGTCCATCCCTCCACCTGTATGTGTTGGGCTAATCCTGATGACCCATAGTTGATCCATTTGGCAAATGTAGACAGATAATCTGCTGGGTGCTAGACCCTAGGGAGCCAGAGGTAAAGTGAGCAGAGTCCCTGATCCCAAAGACATCCATTCATGCAGGCATTCACTTCTTCAGCAGCAAGGACCTACCAGCATTGCAGTCCTAGCCACGAAGCTAGAATATCAAAGCTCAAAGAGAGCAGGTTGGATCCTAGTCCAACACTCCCATGATACAGATGGGGAAACAGAGGCTCAGAGAGGCTAATGCCTGCTCGTTAGTTGGCATGGAGACTATAACCTGGCCCTCCCAACGCTTCCTCCTGTCACAGCCCCCTCTCCAGTGCTCCTGTGTGACTGGAACTATTGCCTCTGAGAGTCTTCTTCATTCAGCCACCACAAGCAATGCTCAACCTGGCCCCCCAGCAGGGGGATGAATCCCCAGAAACCAGGGGTCCTCTCGCAGCACCGTGGAAGTAGAGGAGCAATCTGTGGCCAAGACGCACAGGCTCTATACACACAGCCCCACACACAGCAGGAAAAGAGAGCAGGAGCGGGTGCTCAGAACTCGTTCCAGCCTGGGCTGAACCAGCCATGAAGTGCAGGCCTGGATCCAACCGCCAACTGGTGGCACACTCACTGTGGACCTCGACCACATTCTCTAACCTCTCTGAGCTTCCAGTTTTCAGCTGTAAATGAAAAGTCACAGTAGCTGCTTCATGAGGTAGCTGTGAAACCTTAGCATGCAAGGTTGATGGTGACAGAGGGGGAGTAGGCACTGGTCTACTAAGGGTCAATGCTAAGGGTAGTGGGGATAGCTGGGTAAAATCTCTTAGGTCTGTCCAGCCCACAAACCATCGTCCTTCTCTGAGAACTGAAGCTCCCCACACAGAGAGGCAGCCACAGCAGCCACAGTCTAAAACCCCATCTCTCAGCAGAACTGGCTGGACAGGGAGATACAAGTGACCCCACCCGTGGCAGCCAGGCTTTCTCTCTCTTTCTATTCAAATGTGATTCGAGTACCACTAATTCACCATTTTACTGTGCATCATTCTACTCCCAAAATTATATGGGCATGTAAACTAGTGGCAAACCAATAAAACCTGAAAAAGCAGAAAATAATTTTTAAACAGTGCACACATGAATGGTTTTTAGCATATTCACACAGCTGTGCAACCATCACTACTAAGGAGTTCCAGGACACTTTCATCACCCCCAGAAAGAAGCCTGCATCCTCTGTATCTTTAGTGTACACTCTCCTTATTCCCCCAACAACCTCCCGGTGCTAGGAAACCAGGACTCTGTTTTCTGTGTCCATGGATTTCTTACTCCAGACATTTCATAAAAATGGGATCACACAAGATGTGGTTTTCTGGGAGTGGCTTCCACTTAGTATGCTTTCAAGGTCCACCTATATCATAGAATGTGTCAGTACTTAATTCCCTTTTAAGGCCAAATAATACCATAGTAAGGATACCCCTACCTCTTACAACCCATTCATCTGCTGATGGACATTTGGGTCGCCTCTACTTTGAGCAATTATGACTAAAGCTGCCCTGAGCATTTGGGTATAAGTTTCTGTAAGAATGTGTGTTTCCCAGTGGAATATTATTCAGCAATCAGAAATGAGAAACTAGGGACATTTATAGAAACATGGATGGAACTAGAAGGAGTTATACTCAGTGAAACAAGTCAGAAGGCAA